>JBBPNO010000005.1:0-183330 GCA_038090915.1 Boletus eberwhitei
GTCAGGTCTGCAAAAATGATTCTAATACATCAGCGATCGAATATTTATACATCACCACAACGCACACTCGCAGAAAAACGATGTTACCAACCACTACTTGCCTCGTTTTCCGGCTTCGTCGGGACAAAGGACCACCTGAATCCGCCAACAAGGCTATAAGGCCCCTCTTCCGGGGATTAGAGGAGACCCATGCCGGACACGAGAGCGTCAAAATACGGGGAGGAAATGAGCGCTCCCCCACCTGGTGGATAGTCTGGTTAAGTGTGTGTTAGTGTTTACAACCAAGATACTATGATGAGTATTACCCAACCTGCCTTAACCGGCATAGCTGAGGGCGGCGCGCGTGCGAGAGTGTACGTTACAACAGCTGATTTAGGGATTGTGCTGTCTACATAGCAGAAAGGAGGTTCATAGCTCATGTCAGCGGGCCGGGCGCACATGAAAATGGGGAGCCCTACATTCTTCAAAGTCCAAGAAAGATGCCACCAGGTATGCTGGTGGGGAGTCCGCCGGACGTATAGGCTGCTTATCCCTCTTAGGCGAGGTTCTCGGTGAAGCTGAGGGATCGGGTTGCGGAGGTGGAGAGCAGACGAACGTGAGGCCGCTCATGTGGGGAAGGGGGTGATGAAGAGGTGACAGCGGTTGACTGATCAGACCTAGCGTTTCGAAATCCATGCTTGAGTAGTTCGCACACGACAGTAATCGAGATCATACTTATATGCATTCCATCGAAACGGAGCTTAACTTCACACAGCTCAATTGTCTGTTCTTCCGCCAGTGCGCCCCATTCTAATGGTGGAACTTGATCCTCTGAAGATGGATCCTGCGATTGTGGAATATCTAATGAAATACCAAGGTCGAGATCGTTATATGCGGCGGGTTTCAAGCTGTCAGAGGTGGGATACCTCCTAGACCTCATAGCGACCAGAATGGAGGACTCTGATGCAACAGCAGGGCAGGGTAAGACGGCATGAAAGGAAAATAGGAGAAAAAATTTTACCGCCGTAAATCAATCCGATAGCGGCAAAAATGCATAATCTCGAGGTCTTAGGACCAGCCGGGGTATCGTGCATCGCACCGAGTGGCTGACCCTCGGAAGTGAAATAAGGCTGAGTTAAGGAGCAGAGCAAATTTTTGAGAGACGGGACATAGGTGCGGAGGTAGCAAACATGAAGCTGGTGTGCCTGGGTCACAAGCAGGAGAGTTGGATTCGACACTGGTGTAAGTGGGCCCCAAGGCGGAAGACGAAACGATGAACCATCTGGAGAGGTTGTCCACTATTCCGGATGAATGACAGCGTATGTCTGGACACGAAACCTGAGACGACGCACCTCACGTTCAGTGCCCGCCCAAACACATGTTATGACACCAGCGCCGCGGCTGAATGGCCAGCACTCCTTGACTATCCAAGCATCTACACGAGACCCACGATTCCAAAGGCAGGCGATACCGTCAGATTCGTGACTAGGGAAAAATGCAAATAACCATTGGTCGTTCGGGGATACACTGATGACAGTCGGTGACCCATAAGAAGCGGGGGAGCGGAGAATTGGATCTGGGGAAACCACTAAAAATTGCTTTGAAGATTGGAAGAGATGGGCGATGATGATGGGCTGTATTGGATGCGCGGTGAATATCGTAGATGAGCTAGACCAAGCAACGGGCCTGCGATAGGTCAGGGATACGGGGATACGTGTTCGAGAAAACACTGACATACCTGCGAACGTCCTCCACGAGAGGATGCAAGTCCCACCAATTTGCTCGCCATCTCCCATCGTCGTTGATCTTTCCTTTGGCAGGAGAACTTTTGCCTTCCAAAGTCGACATTCGCGTCACATCAAAGCTCGGCTCTGTGGAGCGCGTCGAGCACGTCGAGGACAATAATAGGGACACGTGATCAAGGTGCGATGAACTCGATGAGTCTTGCCACTAGCAGTACCAACGCCATGTCCAAGTTTCTCCAAACATCTGTACTTGTACATGATCTGCGCACGGAACTTATTGTTCAACCGTTTGCTGATCGGATCCTTGTGCTCGTCACCCAGATGGGCAAAGTAGGGAATTTGGTACACTCGTCCTTTTCATCTCAAGGATCCACTGCTAAAGGATGTTCAGATCCAAGCGTCCATTCCGTCGACAACAGATCTGCATGCCCATGTTGCATTCAATGATTCCAACCCACAAGGACATCTCCCTTCCCCTTCTCCGGCCATACAACTCACACCGATTTTTGGGAGTGCACCATCAGTGCACATGCAAACACTCTACTCGCTTTATGCAGCACAGATTGCAACTCTAGTCTGGCTAGCAACTGGAGGTGAACCTCGCAGTGTTGTCGTAGGAATTGCACTTCAGAGATCAGAGAGAGATGTAGAGGAGGAGCTCAGCAGAGAGGAGCAAGAAAACTTTTATGGGGTGATGGAAGCTCTGCAGGCGATGTTAAAGTAATATATATTTGTGTACTAGGGTTAGGGTTAGAAAGTAGAAAAGGACGAAAAAAAGACGGCCTGCCCAGCCAGAGTGGCCATGGCAGAACTGGAAAATATTGAGACAGTGCATGAGCCGAAGCGCATACAAGCCGCGGTTACCCTCTGTGTGGACAAGGTCGCCGTGCTATGGAAGGTCCCCACCACCCGCACGCCCGGTTACTTGAAAGGGCATACGCCATCAAGGTAAGTATGAGTATTCAGCTTGTCTCCCCCTCGCTTTTATGGCTTTCCACTATTGCGCACGGACCAACATCTCGATTAGGTACGTATTTCCAGTCCTACGTGCCACCTTCTCTTTCCCGTCGTCGCTTGGCCCACTTCCACTGGAGAAGAGCACCCAGTCGTTGGTCGTGAGGCAGCGCGGTGCGCGGATTCGTCTCGTAGAGGTAGTAAGCAAGGCACCCCGTGAACACACCCAGCAGAGGGTCCATTCCACTACAAAAGAGTCAGCGAGCTGAATTAAACTTTGTAATGGCCAACCGTGAAAGTAACACTCGATGCGACATTTCGTGTCTTTAGCGTGAGCGTGGGTTGATATTATTCGATGGTGCAGTCCCAAAAGACACAATCCCTCAATTACCGCCGAAAAATGCCGTATACTAACGGAACGTCGGCTTTGTGGTTAAAATTCGTGTGTTCCCCGTAGTTTTGCAGACACAACTCCATCTCCAATCTGCCCTTCGTTCAACGTTCGCGTACAAACAACCGTTTGCCTTGCCAAAAATGTCTGCCGCAGTCACCCTCGAACGCCAGATTCGTCCCATCTATGGTTGGTCCCAACCTCGGCCGTGCTTTGGTCAAATGTAATGCTAACCAGTCAACTACGTCGACCCCAGAGGCTCTCGACACCGGCTCGAACAAATCGGCAATCGTTTCTTGTAACAAGCTGCTCAAAAAGTATCCCAACAACCTACTAGTCAAGGCACGTTTTCGTGCCACATCCCGACAGCGTTCACCTTACCTATCTTCATAAATAGTCTCTCAAGGCCCTTGCACTCGTCCGCTCCCAAAAAGTAGAAGAATCTCTCGCATTGTGCGATGAGGTACTCGCTGTCAAACCCCTGGACGACGCCACAATTTCTGCCATGATGCACGTCCTAAAGGGTCTTGGAAGGAGTACGTCCTCACCCTTTGCCGGTTTCAGCAACCTACATCACTATTTTCAGTTACCGACATGGTCAGCATGTTTGAGGACGCCTACAAGCAACAACCTCTGAACGAAGAATACGGCGCTCAGACATTCTTCGCACACGTACGCACCGCGAATTGGAAGTCTGCACAACAGGTATATCTCTCTGGGCTTGCCCATGTTAACTTGACATCTATGATGACGGTCATCATAGGTTTCTACAAGAATGCACAGGCAATTTCAGGAAGATCGATACTTGTATTGGAGTGTAATGGGAGCGATCCTCCAGGTCCGTCTCGTCCGTGCCACCAGTCACGAGCTCACATCACCCATTCCCAGGCCAGTGATCCGACAACAACTCCGAGCATGAGGACGCTGCTCTATAAGCTTGCTCATAGGCTGGTCACCTCATCGCCGTCCCCATCCTACGTAACTGCGGATCGCTTTCACATGCACATCAGTATCCTGAAGGAGTTGGAGTTGTACGACGAAGCGAACACACTGCTAGAAAGTGAAGTTGGGAAGACGATCTGTTCAACTAGTCTCGCGTGTGATCAGACACGTCGGGAGATCTGGCGAGGCAGAGGTCTCTTCAGGGAGGAAGGAGAGCGCGCACAACAAAAAATCTTGAATGGGTCTGTCTAACTCCATGCTTGTCATTGTCGTTCTTCAGAGTTGATCATTTATTTAGAGATCGTAACTGGCTAGAATTTTTGTCCGTTCTCGATTCGACTTTCGCCCCAGTCTCGTCTCAGCGAGAAGGTGAAATCACGGAAGAGAGCAAAAATGAATGTCTGGAAAATGTTTCCAAGGCTCGCGCATTCCTCGCAGATGTTGCGGAGAAGGATGGTACAAAGAACCGAGCTGCTCCTCTAGCTCTGCTTGAATTAGACCATCGCGCCAACAAGTTTGGCTTGTCTGGTTAGTTTTTCTGTTCTTGAGCACTTTGCCGACGTTGCAGATGCTAAAACTTGACCACAGATGACAGTGTGGTTATCAGCATGATGGAGAACTACTTCACTGAGTTTGGTGACAAACCATGTTGCTTTGAGGATTTGATCAGCTTTCTTGATTTGGAGACTACGTCGCTTGACCGGTGGAAAGCATTCTTCGCACACCACCAACCATCCTTCGTAAGCACCATCCGCAATTACGCGGTGATGAGTTCTTTTTTCAATTCGCAGCCCTATCTCAGGCGTCCGTGGCTGACCTTCAACGACTGATTAACGTACGGAAGCTCGAGCGCTACATGCTCCTGGATTCGGAAATCACGGTCGAGTCTGAGACTGCTCGCGGGTTGAAGTACCTCAAAGAATACCTGGAAGGCCTCGCACTTGGCAGAGACCTCCCAATAACCGAGCTACAGCCCGCTGACGACCTGGTTCTTCTGGCCGCGAATGCTCTTGTGATGGTCTGGATACTCGACCATTCGGAAGAGGCTCTCTACCAGGCAGCCACAGTCTTAGAATACGGATTGACTAAGAGTCGTATGTCATTTCAGATGCGCATAATGCTTGTTCGGATATATCGCATTTTGGGTGCGTATGTCTGGTTTGTGATCGTTGAGTTACTAACTCTTCGAATAAGGTGCATCATCACTTGCCTTGGAGCATTACCGCCAGATGAATATCAAGCAAGTTCAGAACGACACTTTGTCCCATCTTATCCTTACTCGCACTCTGTCGTTTTCGCTTGCTGCCACTGGGGACCTAACATACCCTTCGGAATGCTTAGAGTCTAGTCAGATATACCTGGCAAGCTCTCAAGAGGTTCGTCTCCCTGTCACGCCGAGATTCTCTTGTCCAAAGTTAGTCTAGACCTCGGACTTTATTGTTCGTTCGTTCACTGCAGAGAAGTACACTCAAATTCCGGATTTCATCGATTTCGAGGACAGACTGGAGAACTCCCTCCAGAGGGACGTCGTTAAGTTGGAACATGTCCGCATGCGGCTCACGCACGAACCATTGAACACGGATATCATAGATATGGAACTCATCGAGCTCAAATTCATGTTTGACCGCGGTGCGTTCCTTAGATTTTTTTTCGTGACTGATTCTGACATTTGGCAAAATAGCCCATCATGACAATCGCGATTTCGTCATCATTCCCAACTATCAACCCCAGTGTAAACCAACTTTCAATGACCAGAGTTTGCTGTTTGGGACATCAACTGGCGTGAGTATCACAATAGTTGTTGCCTAAATATTCAAATAACATTTTTTCAGCAAGGATGGTTGTGGTGCTTTTTGAAAATATATATCCGTGCATTCCAGCACGCTAGTGACTTGGATGATATTGTCGAAGAGAAATTGCTCGTAGGTGATCGGCCGAAGAAGAGCGCAGATCCCGAGGTACAGCTACCCCTGCCAGAGCGACTCGCTTTGAGGAAAGCAGAAGAAACCGCGGAGGTAATAGTGCCTTAGCTCAAGTCTTCATGCATGGTTAATGTTACCTTCAGTTGACATCTGAAGAGGCCCAACTGCTCGATTGGGCCACTGCCCTTGGTGACTGGCTTGAACCTCATCACAACTATGTTCGCCCTCCTCCGGCGGTAGTATTGGCGGAGGCCTCGAGACAAACTGAACTGAAGACTGGGTTCCCATTGCGTGGCGTTGACCTCCAAGCTCACAATGGTGATGCAAATGCTCACTCCAAGAAGGATGAAGAGGCACCTCCTATCAAGGAAGCGCCTAGCATACTCACTGTGTTTTTCGACACCATGCTCTCTCGTTTCAAGCATTTACTAGAGTCGAAATGCGTACCATCGGAGTTGTTGCACGTTGCCACAGTCACGCAGGAGGTAATTAATTGCTTAGCCTCCGACGTTGTATCTCCGGGTAATGTATTTCCTCTAGGCGTTTATCCTCTTCACAATCGAGACGATGCGCTTCAAATCTCCCGCCGTGGTCAAAATTCACAAACTTGGTAACGTCAGTTGTAACACCTAAAATCCGTTGATTGTGCCTGCTAATGGATGGACATATGGCAGCTTGTCTCACAGTTCAAGGAGGTTCGGTCGAAAGCTAGTTGTGTCTTGAAAGAAATGTCAGCGGCGTTGGTCAAAATTGGAGAGGCCGAGGGTTCCTCGGAGCATCGCCAGGCATTTGTGCAAGCCTGTACAGCTGTGACCATTGAACAGGTTCATCCTTCCTTTCTTCGAGAGCTATTCTGGATTCTAACAACAATCTCTACCGGACTGCAGATCACCCATGACTTTGTTTTGAATATTGCCAAGGGCGTGACTGAATCACGGAAGAAGGTACTCGAAGGAGTTGGGAAGGGAATGGCGAAACTTAACGCTGCACATGGGCAATCATAAGGCCCCTTAGTACATATATCACTGCATACATTATCGATAGCCCCACTCATTCCTGTATAACGCATACCGCAGTCTCGTACTCTTGCGTGACATGACATGACGCCGTGACGTGTCGCGTCTTAGCGCGTCGCGCGAGTCGAGTGACTTGAATAAATCACACATCGTCCTACACTGTAATGAGCCAATGTGGGTCAGCGCAGAAACCGAGATTCGATTTGGCACTCATTTAAATCTTACAGTCAACGACAATAACTACTACGGTGGAACAGCGGGCGGTGGCTACATGACAACAGGTTCACCATACGGCAGCGCAGCTGGTAGCCCCGGAGGTTTCGCTCGTGTATGTTGGCCCTTCTCGTCTTCATGACTCATTTTCATCCACCTTGGTATTCAGAAAAGTGAAACTGCGCATTCACTACGCCCTATGACGATCCACCAACTCATTCAAGCCAATCAAGCACACACAGACGCTGACTGGGTCCTCGACGACCAAGAAATTGGACAAGTAAAGAATCACGATATCTGGATGTACAACTTATCAATTGCACCGTGCAGGTCACCGTTGTCGCGTATATTGCTTCAGTACAGGCACAGGCAACGAATAGTCAATATTTGCTCGATGATGGTTCAGGTCGAATCGAAGCTCGTCATTGGACCGACTCCTCTATGGAGGATGAGTCAGAGAAGAACGGGATTGCGTGAGTTAACTTTCTTTTCGCCTTTTCGGCTAGCTGTTGACTCTTGTAGCGAGGGAGCATATGTACGGGTTCTGGGGAGCCTGAAGACGTTCGGGAACAAAAAATACATCAACACCAATCTCATACGCCCGATTGATTCACCTGCCGAAATTTACTTTCACCTTCTAGAAGCTATGACTGTCACTATGATATGGGAGCGTGGTCCAGTACGTCTGATACTTGCCGCATCAGCTCAACTTTAACCCGCCACAGCCACCAAGACCTGGTCAAAATCTTCAAGAAGTAACACCGCGGCAGAACGGGGCTGGTTCAAGCACCGCATATTCAGCTCAACCGACAGCCCCCTCTGACCGGTATTCACACTTGCCACATTTGCCTCGCTCTATAATTGCCTTCATGCAAGCTCAACCGAGTAATGCAGAAGGCATTCATGTCAGCGCTATCGCCCGTGCGGTGGGAGGGAATGCTGTGACAATAAGGTATGTGGTCATGCTGCATTATCACCCATGCTCAACCCGCCATTCAGTGATGCTCTCGACAAACTGACGGAAGACGGGATTGTGTATTCTGCTGCTGATGAATCTCACTTCCTGCTGTGTTAAGTGAGGTATACATGCTGGGATGATTGATGCTGTATGGTATTCTGTTGTAGCGATGGCTGGTCTGCGGTTTGACTGAATGCGTTGAAGAACTTATGTCCATGATTACATAACATCAGTCAACTATCCTCATCCCATTGTAACTACATTCCGAAGATTCATGTCTGATCAGCAACTCAATGATGAGCCTATTGTCGTGGTTCCTTGGGTTCCACCCAAGAAAGATACCTGGAAAAAAATTCTTCGTCCTGTCACGATTTTCCAACTGCTTCAAGCAGAGCGCTCACCTTTCTTTGAGGATAAATCTCTGGTAATTGAGGGGAGAGGGTTTGGTCATGTGGGTGCATCATCGACTGTTGGGGTTTGAGAGCTAATCGCGCTAACCTTTGATTTGTAACGCACAGGTCACACTTGTCGCTCATGCAACGAGTGTAGAGATAAGGGCTGCAAGTGCACAGTGCACGCTTGAGGATGGAACTGGGCGAATAAAGGGGTATAAAGATTTCAATAGTCTAACTCAAGGACATGGTTTGTCTGAAGAGGTAGAGAAAGAAGAAACAGATCAATATCGGGCCTTGTAAGTCCTTTATCATGTCATACTTACATGTCGACAATCATCCTACTTCTGAAGGGAACATACCTATGTCGAGGTCTTGGGTACTCCACGAAGGGATAACTTCAATAATAAGACTGGGACTAAGCTTACAATCAGCTCTATTCGCCCAGTCCATGGGTATCACCATGTCCTGTATCACACTCTGAATGTGATGCACAGTGAGATGCTCATTCAGCAACATATTCAGGTGGGCTAGTCAAATGTTAGTGCCAAAAGGCTGCTGATATACTTGGACTAGCCATATGACTTTGACAAGCCTGAGGACTTTTCTGATGATGACATGAAGATCTACACCTCTGTGGACTTGGATGATGGCCAAATCTATCAAGATGATATCAGTATCCAACACCACATCACTGATACCATCATGATTCCAGCTTCTCATGCAGTCCTCCCCAATACTTTCTCACCCCAAAAACATCAGCCATATGCTATCCTCAAACCACTAGAAAGGGCTATCATGAAGTATATGTCCCACTACAGCAACCATCAGGTTCTGATTGTAGAGTTGGCACAAGCAATTCAAGCATCATGTGGATGCACAGAACTCCAATTCAAGTAGGTCGTTCTCCAACTGCATATCATTGAAGATACTGAAAGGCAGCTATCATCTTTAGTGTGGCTTTTCAGGCACTACTGTCAGAGGCTTATATTACCAGCCCACTTGATGATGGTTATGTGGTCATCACACCAAGACACTGAGAGGTTGACTTGTGTATCTGCCTTTGTAATCTTGATATCAGGTATGTCATCAGATTTGTTGATCTTACTGCAGTGATGAAAACAAAAGTGCTAACTAAGTTCATGTCCCCCAAAAAAGACTCGACACAATGTGATAATGTTTAATGCACATGATGAATTGATGCTAGATGGTACAGACTTGCAAGTAAATGTATATTAACGGTGTTTGTACTTGGCTTCATTCTCGAGTCGGATGTTGGGATCTAGGGTATTATGAAGCCCCATCAGGGTTTTGCTGACTGCCTCAGAAGCACCGATCATGGGTTTCAAAACGGCAATCGGAACTGCGCGTACAACAGCCCTGACCGCTCCCTGCACGTGAAAATGATTAGATTGATGCCAGTCTCGATCGCGAACCCGCCTTTTGCGACTCACTTCGTTTCCAGATCTCTCGTATACTTCCATGGGTACCGCAAGTATAGTCTGAGCGGCAGAGTGCAGATTTTTCTGCATACTGCGGTAGGCAGATTGTACCCCTTCTTTGAGGCCAGCGGGTTGAGCGGCGTAACGACTAATCAGGTCTTCATCCGAGCCTTCTGCATACTCGTTCTCGTATGGTATTTGAAGGGCCTCAGTGGTGACGGGGTCTTTGAACTGACCACCTAACACATTTTCAGCTTGCTCCAGAATTACCTGCGTACCAGTAGCCAGGCGAGCACCAAGTTTGACAGCCTCCATGGCGGTGGACTGGACGAACGCCTTGGTACCTTTCTGTAGCCCGCGGACTACGCGTCCATCCTTCTTGTATTGTGCAATGGGGAGCAGGACGAGGTCTGCGACCCCCGAACCGACATTGACTACGGACCGAATCGGAGCTACACCAGAGATAACATCGACAAGTTGCGTAGCCTTTACATCTGGAGTCCAGAGGTCATTTAGAGTGTCGAAGAAACGTGGCCATCCGGTGATCTAGTGGCGCATTAGCCGTTTATCCTCCTTACTTAGAGCGAACGCACACCGTGCAGAGTCAAATGGCGTAATGTCATTTCAGCTCCATCAAAATGGAAAAAGTTCATCAGCTCAATCGTTCTGCCGTCTCGCAATGCTTTGTAGTCAACACGTCGAGGTTTATAGTCTAGCTTGATTTCCACGGGGAAAACTTCGGCGTGTTCTGCGTCCAAAACTCGTGAGTGGGCACGATATAAATGTAGGGAAACAACATACGAAAGTAGATCTCCTCTTTCTTTTCCCCGTTCTCTGGCGCTGAAGGGCTATCTGGATCTTGGAAGGCGAAGAATTTCTTGAAGAAGTCGAGGGCATCCTGATCAACGTACAGTCGTAAAGGCAAGATTTTTGCCTAGAGATCAACTATTTCAGCAATAAGTTCTCGATGAAGATTCAAAGCTTACGCGGAGTCGTGCTTCTTCTGCGGGATGCGACGGAGAAGGACGCACACTCAACAGCTCTACTCGTGCCATATTGGATTCAGTTTCCCTGACATTCCCCCGCGAATCCGATCGCATGTCAGTAAGGAACTTCTTCCAGGTTGATGTCTTGATATGATCAAGAATTTCAAGATCTCTGACCAGAATCAGCGTGCGGGACACCAAGGTTTCGCCGGGGCGGTAATTGTCGATCTCTGCGTTCAATCCTTCCAATCGAATCTCAATTGAAGGTCCTTTGGAACGGGCAAGGCGCTTTCCATGCACGCGCGTCGACACCATTCGCGGTCGACCCGGAGAAGCGGGATGTAGGGACTGCCAAGAACTCTCGGTCCCAGTTTCAACGGAATCATCAAGCTCGTCATCGATTGCGGCAATGAGAGTGTCTGGGTCCATACTTTCCAAATCTCGTTCGGGTCCAATGTGGAACGAATTGAAGAGCGTCGTGCTGGTTACCTCGTCTATAGGCTCCTGTGTCTGCCCGGTAGCAACTAGTTGACGTATACGTGCGAGCTTCTTGCGCATCTCCTTGACTTCCTTCTCAATGATTTTACGTGTGCGAGGCCAGTCGAACCCGTCATGTAAAAACAGCACTATATCTGAATCATGGATCCGTATCCGTAGGGTAGTGTCGCTGCGGCGGCATGGAAGTCAACTGAAACCCGTATATTATTATCAATCTCTTACCTGTCTGGGTCCCGGGCCGTATCAGGAGAAATCGTATCGAAATAGTGTTCAATGAAAGAGAGAGGTTTCAAGATGCGGACTGTTTCGCCGCCAACATTCGATACTACACCGAGCTGACCGATCAAAGAAGTGTTGCGGCCGGTCTGTTCTTCCATGTCAAAATCTTCAAGGTCATCATCCCTGAGTTCTCGGAGGCCAGCAGCAGTTCCAAAAGACACGTCCAAATAGTCCTGGTTAGCAGGCAAGTCATCAGATACCATGTCCGCTGTACTCCCAACTTCGGGGATGAGTCTGAAGGCATCTTCGTCCAAAGAAGCTATACGCCGGAATTTAGTTACACTGTAACAGTTGGAACTAAGCGCCGGTACCAGTCATATCGTGTCCACGATTACCAATGATAGTGTTTGGCGTTCTTGGAGGTGTGCGAGAAAGACTTGGGTGGAATATATTTCAATGTTTCAGGCTAATTACTATTTAGAAACGACATACCGAATGTCTGCGTCCTCCCTCGGGGTACGCGTCATATTGGTTATCAAACCTGTGAGCGCACTGATAGTATCTGCGCAAAGGCGTATTCGGAGGCCAATCCGTTCGATGACAACCTATGGATATGTGATTAAGGATATTTCCGTGGTTCAGAGCATTTACGAACGCCGATGTTAGGTGGTAGAATTGAATTGTCTGCTCGAAAGGTGAGCTGAGAGTGAGAAATCTCCGCAATCAATGCATAACCAGTATCCTGAGCCTATATTTCAGCAGACAAGCCATCGGCGAGGAGCCTGTAACTGACCTTCCAAAAATCAACACCGCGGGCAAGAGAACTTTGGATTGTCCCAGTTCCGAATGCGTCCTGGATCGAATCCGCCAACAGTATGTGCGATGACGAAATGCTCAGTTTAAATGCGGACTCGGACGAGTTCCCCACCAGTTCTGTCGAAAACTCAGCCTCGCCAAGGTGTATCACAGCGGCTCCGGGATAGCCCATAGCGCGCAAATGGACCGACACATCGACGACACCCACTGTGAGCCGAGTGCATTCAGATGGTACGACAGACTCGAATACCTGGAGTGCTATGTTTGTCAGAGTGGAGAGGTGAACTCAATATACGCACCCCTGGTGGTGCCTTAGCAAATACAGTTAGATCATTCCCCAAGTTACCATCAAGTGGCGGGTTTACTGTAAAACCCCAAAGAGTAAGTTTGATCCGTGATTCTTTAACGGTTGCTTCTGGGACCACGAGGGATGTTATCCTGGATTTCATCAAGGGTCTCGGTGCCGACGACTATAGCACACATCTTAGTGACGTGCAAAACTAAAACTCAGTACTCACAAGGCTTCGAACCGGGTTCTGGACTAGGAGTACGTAGTCCCCTTCACTAGATGTGTCCGCAATGCGAAGATCCATGATCCCGGCGGTGACCACGCTCTCCTCCTGATTCACCGCGGCGTTAGAACAATCAAAATACTGCGTCATGCTACACACCTTGCCTTCCGATCTTAACTCGATTAGTGCGTCCACGTCCAAAGCAGATATGTCGAACGGTCGTGCGTGACGAGATTCACCATTTCGAGGGACAACGAATCTAAATAAAACTGATGAAATCCATGTGAATGTTTTTTTCCCTTTTTCTTGCGAAGAAAGGACTTGCCTTCCGTGACGCTGACCTTGATGGCGGTTTCGCCGGCGCTATTGGATTTTTCAACAACGCTCTCATTGGTACTGTGAGTCCCACTGCGCCGCGACTGGGTGAAGTACCGGCTACCAATTAAGCTTGTATTGCGACTCGGGAGGGTTTCTGTCGCACTGTCTGGAGCCGTAAAACTCCTCTCAATCAGTTGAGCTATATCATCAGCCCAACACTGGAGTCCGTCGAATACAACCTTATCCATGACAAGGTTTACCAATGGAATATCAACAATCACCGATAACTTGCTCGAAGGATTGCTCGTTAATTCCTTCACATTGTTGGCTCTTCCCAGTACGACAGAAAGGGGTAGTGCATCAAGTTCGGTTTCCGTGGCCAAAAGTGCGCTTGTGTCAGGTCCAACCTCGTTAGTTGGTAGGAAGCCAAGTGTCAAAATGGCGTGGGCCACGTTATCGCCAACCGAGGAGTAAGAAGCGAGCATCTCATGCAGGCGTACCCTTAGGACTACATTCGAAATGTTGTCGCTCGAATGCGGTGGTGATGACTTCACCCCCTCTGAAAACCTGAGAGAGGTTTTAGTGGAGGGTGGGTCATTGGAGATTGTCAAGCCACGGAGGTCAAATAGCATACAGCCAGATCGCGGTAAGTGGGGCGGGGGCGGGGGACAGCGTACTTCAACTCGAAGCATTGGGCATATCAGGCGAAGACTGAGGCCAGGTCTGCTTGGCACCGTTTTCTAAAATGTCTTAAATGAAGAGAGCAAAAGATAAACCAAAGCACCAACCGTCCATTTGCATTTGGGTAAAGCTGGCTGTTGTCGGGAAGATTTCGGTTTTGAAGTCCCTGTGAGCTGATAATTCATGCCCAGGTTGAGGTCTTCCAAGATGAGTGCCTCTAGTCGGTTTCTCTCTTCTTCTCTCTCTTTCGTATGGACAGATATTTGTTGAATTTGAATATCCCTTTTCACATCTGCGTCGCCCTTGCTCAATTCTCCGAGGCTTGGTTGGTAGACATTTTCACTTCCAACGGTGCCTGTTGCATTCCTTGGCATGAAGATTGCGGCAGACGCGATGTCTTCAACGAAGTGCATAAGTAAGTTCTCATTGACAATCATGCCAAGATCGAAGAACAAGTGAAGCGGCGCCATCTTGACATCCACAATACCTGAATTTTCCTTGGATAGGAATGGCGGTGTCAGCCGACCAGAAGCTTCGATGGCAGGGAGCACTGGCATTTTATCGTCTACTTCAGATAAGGGGCTGGGGATGAAGGGGTTCGGAGAACTGGGTAGATCACTGGGTCTTTGAGATGGTGTGTGTGACTTGTCCACCTTCGCGGACACCGCTCGATTTTTCAAACGCCATGTCGACAACTTTGCTGAGCCACTCTTAAGCTTAGCTTGTGTCCAGTCAACTACTTCGAACTCGGGAAGCTTGATGTCCATTGGTCTCTCCGAGGCGAGCGATGGACGATAGTGGCGAGCAACATGTAACGTGGGCAAGTAATGATCGGTTATCAGTATTGGCGCTGCAACCTGCAAATCGTCCACGGAAAGAAGACCGTGGAAGGCGAATAGTGACATGTCTGAAACAACCATTTTCGCAGATGCTGACCAATCGACTGGCGCGGATGATGAAGTTCGTGGTGCACTAGACATCGATAGGTCGGACGAGAGTGTAGAAAGCCGGAAGGAGATAGAAAGAGCGTCAAGGAATAATCGCAGGTAGGTGCGGGGTAGTCTTGGTGGCACGAGGGGTCGTGCATAGAAAGTGTCGAGTGAAAATACCTCCCTCGTGGGTGGGTCCGGGAGTGCGATGATCACGATGCCGCGAATAACAACATTCGCTTCCAAGCAAAGCGCAGTACGCGGAAATTCCGATGACGCCTCTTTACGTGAGACAAGTGAGGACGTAGGAAGTTTAGATACACACGCATCCACGATGTCCAGTAGCACGCGTAAATGGCCAGAACGAAAAGCGCAAGCAAGCGTTCCGACCACGACAGACAACTGGATGGTCTCTTGCTCAGGCATACCCCGAACAAAATCTTCTGGGTTGGCCGGGTAATCGCCACCCGCTTGTGGAATTTGCTCAGAAGGTGGCGTACGTCGAGAAGGGGTTTGCAGTGAAACCACTACGGGCTGCGATCCGAAGGACAGCAAAACATCCTCGATAACAGAATGCCGATATGGCACTGATATCCGGGGGCGTGAACGAGCTCGCCCAAGGTTATCAATGTTATCAATGATTTGGGAAGCCGAAAGCGACGCCGAAGTAACATCCGCTTCGGCGGGGTGTGCATGCCCTGTGGACACGGCACTCTGATACATACTGCTCGAAGCGGACGACAGATGCGGGGAACTAGGAGGAAGCATGGCGATCGACTGTGACATTATGAATTGAGTATCCTCGTCCAGAGAAGACGATGATGAGTTGCGTGATAATTGATCGGCCAATGGATTGTAGCGTAGTGTCGAAGATCTTGAGGAAGAGGTAAAAGAAACTGGGGATAGTGTGCTGGTAACAGTTGGGGAAGATGCGACGACACGTAAATCTCGCGAAGTCACCTTCAACCCAGAGATCGATACGGTCCGGATTTGTCCACAAAGGTTATCCCCTTCCGATGCCGACTGAAGTCCACTATTTACTTCCGAACGAGGATTCGGATCCGTATGGTACGTTATCTCTGAAACGGTGAGCGTAAAGCTAGCCCGTCCGGGGTAGACAATAGTGACCTTGGTGTCCACTGCTGAAAACTCGAATCTGGCAAGAAGTCGCTCAATGAGAGTGGAAAAAACTGATACCCCCGCAGGATCGTCGTCTCCATGGGGCTCTTTGTGTGCTTCTTCAGCATGTAAGTTATACCCAAATGGGTTGAAACCTCCGGGTAAGTTTTCACTCTCATCTACAGGAGGCGACGAGCCAGTGGAGGGCCTGAGAGTTTGTCGTAAAGTGGCTTCTTCTCGAGGTGTAAGCTCGTCATGGATGAAAGTCTCGGCAACAGAAACCACTGAATCGGCAAGGTTGGAGCTGTTATGAAAGGATGTTGAAGGAGGTGATATGAATTGTTCTGACGTTATTTGAAACGTGAGGTTGAGAGACTGGACATGAAAACCGACACTCGAAGAGAGTGGATTTGGAAACGGAATACGAGCGGTGACGCCGGATATGAAACCGTCATACAAGGAAACCGGAAGTCCTACGATTAATCGATTAATCGCCTTAAGATACACTGTCAGGTGCACATCGGGAAAAACAGGAGCAGTGGACTCGCCGGTCCATCTAGTTCCAAGTCCTTCACCTGCACGGTGCCAGAACCAAGCTGGGAGTCGATTTGATGGAGATCAAGTTGACCTGGCTTGAGAAAGTGGCCTAGGGTTCTCCTCAAGAGAAACGAAAAGAAGCGTCGTTGAATACTGGACGGGACTGCGAAATCAAACGTAGGGAGACCTGAAAACCATGAGTACCACGAAGACATGGCGATTGTGGGGTTCAAGCAAGGCAGGAGAACATGTCCCGAGTAGAGAACCGTAATAAAAGAAGCTCAGAGTGTGTACTGGGCTGGCGCTGCGGAGGGTGCTTTGCTTAGGAACTTGGGTCTTGGAGGTGAGTTGGTCCGATGGCGTACAGAGTCAGTAGGTCATGCCAATACAAATCTGGATAACAGCTCCTATTTTTCAAGCTGCTGAATAAGGGGTTCCTACTGTGACTAGTACAACAATACAAGGACACAGGAGTGCTAGTGAATGCTAGTCGACATCCATACCCATGGATTGGCCATCTCCCTTGACGAGGGCAGTCCGGCTTCTGCTTGGTACTTTGATTTTCTCCAACTGTTTCTCGGTGGATGGAGATTCCACCGCCATTGGCTCCACGAGTTTGACGGATGTTGACTTCGCCGTCAACTTTTTGGCCCGGAGTGCACGTTGCTTTTCCCGAGCAAGCGTCATTCTGTCGGAACGTGACCGTGAGTGGTTAAGTAGCCGAGCAAGCAGCTAAGACCTACCTTTGCTTCCAGAATGCATGTTCTCGGCGTTGTTTGATCTCCCCAATCCGTTTCATCGCCTTGATTGTGGTCTGCACCAGCTCGCGATCGTAACGAACTGGTACATTTCGGCGCTTCTCGAAATCAATTGTAGCATCCTGAGAATATGTGATATACCGTCAGGACACGCCAACATTGTTTGTCATACTCACAATGGTCATTTCCTTGCCAGCTGCTTTCCGGAAAGCCTTCGTCCACCGCACCTTGCGCGGATTACGCTTCATTCTAATTGCTTCACTCATGAATGCAGTCAAAATGAAAGCTCGATGAAAACTGACTTGAAGTTCTTGTGACATCTATGTCCAGATGAGCATGATGATGAGCTACAGGTGAAGTATGCTTACTTGGAAGTACAAAAACGAAAGACTTTGGCATCGTTGCGAACAAACGCCGTTCCTGACGCAAATCAAATAATATTCTCTAAAGTAACTGATATTTCCTTACCGTGCCCCGGGTAGACATTCGTCGAGCAGAAATAACACTTTTCGATACGCATGCCTGATTGATGAGGCGAGGAGAGTGGTCGTGGGAATTGAGTATGACTGTAACTGCAACTACTGGCTGGAAGCTGACTTCCTGATGCTAATACTAAGTACAGTATATAGCAACATTGTGCAAAAATGCATGAAACATTTTCCGGCATTTTAGATTACATTGTCAAGTCCCCATCAACAAGACAAAAACTGCCTCCAGCAATCAAGTCATTCCAGAACTAATATTACTATTCAAACCTTCACATCCGGGCACGGTGTCGTCCGACACGAAATGCTTGCACAGATCGTCCACGACTTCGCCAGCCCGAACGCCTACCACACTCAGCAGTGTATCACCAAGGCCATGCGTTTCCTCCGCTAATCCTTGCACATAGATTCGCGCTTGTAGCTTGTGCTCCCCGTGGCGTGTCGTGGGAAGAAGCCGATACGCTCGTGAGATACAGATTTTCTTGGTCGGCTCTTTTTTTTCACGTGGCCAGTCTGATGTCCAGTCCAAAGAGGCTGGTGTATTGCTCCCACTGCTCATTGCCGCGTTGGGAGAGTTGCTCTGGTCGTTGGCGTCACCAACGTCGAACGTCGAAGATCCAGTGCAATCGACCGCATCCTCCTGTAAATTGGCCTCTACCTCCAGACCAGTATAGTCTTGTGCATTTGCGTCGAGCCCAAAGTATTTGCCTAGACTCGAGTTTGTCAAGAGACGGAGCCATGATCGCCTCTCGTACCCCGTCGCACAAATTACTGCATCGTACGAACTTTCATAGATATCGTGCGTCAAGGTTTGTTGCAAGATAAGGGTTAGGGGCTTCAATTCAGACCGTGAGGTTCCGTCATTGCTGGTCCGTGAGGTTTCCGCGGACAAAACCTCAGAATGGTTCAGAATGGTGAACTTAGGTCTTGTCAAAGGCAGGGTGCGTTTAGTGCGCCTGGATATCCCCTCGTCAAGCTTCTGATCGTACATAATTTCGTATAACTGGTTATGTGAGTAAGGTCATGTGGTTCTCAAGAAAATAAATACTCTGACCAATTCTAGGGTATGAGGATTGATGACTCCGTAATTCGCGCTTGCATATTCGAGGTGGAGTTGCTGTCTGGCGGAATGAGACGACATCCGAAAAACAACATTAGTAGCTAGAAATTCGCCGTCGGCATCATCCAAAGAAAACTTCCCGTTACGATGATCACCTACTTTCTGGATTGAAAATCTCATTGACGAATGGCGAGTCGTCGCTTGGTTTCAGGGATCCTTTGCGAATAACGAGGTCGAGGGTATGTGCCTTCTCTCCAATGACTGGTATACTAGTCAGTCGCGAGTGGAGGTCTATCACAATTTCCGCGGCGGATTGACCGGACCCGATGACTGCGATGCGCAGCGGACTTCTGCCAGCATTGCGCGATTGTAGTGAATCCAGAAGAGGAATAACCGATGTCAGATATGTCGAGCTGTGAATCATGCGTTCTTGAATCCAAGTAGTTGCGAGTGGTCCCGGTATACGGGGCGAGCCACCTGGGGAGATGATGAGATTTTCTGAGTCAGATTGTGAGCGCTGGCTTATGAGTGGATGCATGGTCATACTTGCTAGACGCACAACATGTTGACCAGTTGACAGGACTTGAGAATGTACTTGTATAATGGACCTATCCATCTCTCCAAGCGCAACAACTTCTTCGCCGAAAGCAACGTTGACACCTCTGTCTTGTACATATTGAGCCGCCCAAGACAAATAATCAGTATATTCTTTCCGAGTGGGAAGAGTGCGGCCACGATTGATGAAGTCCAAGAGACGATTCTGTGAATGCAAGTAGGAAACGAAGGTGAGCGGGCTCTGGGGGGACCGCAGGGTAGCCAAGTCTTTAAGGAAGCTGGTCCATGGCTACTCAGATAATGGTAGCGAAGCGGAAGATGGGAGACATCGCTTGCCTGATCTGCATCTGAACACCAGGTAGGAGCATTGCTGGGTGCCATTTGAATTCGTCATGTCTTTCAATGAAGAACAGTCTGTCAACGGAAATGGGCGACTGACATGATCATCAGGACTGATGTAGTAAGCACAGGTGAACGAATGGTTCTCACACCGAGCTGATTCTCGAGAAATGCGCCAGCGATCGCAAGGTTGGAGGGCCCGAAGCCGAGGCCTATAACATCGTATACCTGAATTGAAGGGTTGACCGACATGTAGAATTCGTTGGACGCCGCCAGTGACGATGCGACTCTTAGAGCACGAAAGACGGCAGATTTTTTTCCGCCGGCTTGGAGGATGATCCTGGTGATGGACAAACGTGTGGATAATTCGGACTATATAAATACGACTGAACTACTGAAAGTTGCAACGTTGAACATCTAAGTAGACAGAGTCAACCTGACCGAGACTAGCCGCCATGTCGGGAGATCGACGTACTAGCTAGGATCCGCTACTGCGTAAAGTGATATGTACAGAGCGACTCCTCCCTTTCAGTGTATTTCGGGTTTTGGATAATACAACCTGGACACAGGCTTGACTACAAGTCGAATAAACGAATAGCTAGGTCAGATGAGTTGGTGACAAGTTTGAACAGTGACTCGATGACTCGGATTTCGACTCCGCACCATCATGTCCTCAGCAGGCCAGGTCGGCGGCTACAGGGCGGTTCAGCTACCAGATTTCTCCAACAACCGCCGCAGACATCACGATATCCGTTCACTCTTCAATCAAATAGCATTAGATGAACACCTGCGCAATCATGTCGACACCGTAACTCTCGACGCTCTCATTCTGGTAGCCTACGCGAATGTGCTCGGCATGTATTGCGGGGTAACCGATGTGCTTCTCTCTCTGGAGGGCTTGGATGGCGCACCTTCACCATTTCGCTTGCAATGGGATGAAACTACGACATGGCTGAACGCTCTCGAGGTGGCAAGTGTCGCTCTCAAACAAACCAAGCAATCGACTTCCCCCTTGGCAACTTCCCAGCCATTTGAGATAATCGAACTGGCGGCAGATCAATCTCCATTTATCGCAGTCTTCCGGGATTCCTCTCGAGCCACTAGTTACTCATCGTCTACAATCTCAGCGCTGCTCTCACGGCTGCCTTTACTGATCCACACAGGAGATGGGCTGTTACATCTTCGCTCGCCATCCAATTGGTTTTGCTCCTCCATGGCCTCTATGCTTCTCCGCCAGATAGTTGCAGTGGTTGCCCAAGTTCTTGCCAATGTCACACAGAAGGTCGCTGCGCCTCTCCATCTGAACAACGATCTCGCCTCCGTCGTAGAAGCCCTGCCAGAGCACGAACGAGCCACTTATTATTCACATATACCTCCAGCTCGCTTCGCAACCGACTACATCCTTCCACATTCAGCCTCCAATCCAGACGCGACAGCTGTGCAGTGGTACCCTGATCTGTCCCCTGACATGGCGGTGCTTCGAACTCCAGAATGCTTATCCTACAGCGATCTCAACCATACCGCGAACCGTTTTGCCCGCTTCCTCCTCGGTAGGGGACTTTCCCCAGAGGATCGGGTCGCAGTTTGTATGGATCGTGATCTCATGTTCCACTCCGTCTTCTTTGGCATTCTACGTGCTGGTGGATGCTATGTTCCGGTCAGTGTGAGTTTCCTTTGTATATTTCATTATTCACGATTGTACTGTTCAGATCGATCCGGAACTACCTATGGAAAGGAAGCTTTTCATTGCGAAAAATTCATCAGCGAAATTTGTTATTATGTCGTCTCAGTCCCATGCACATGATCTTTTTGGGGATTTATCAATTGATATCCATGACATGTCTGTTCAAGAGACTATCTCTGGTATGAGTGATGCCAAACTCGACCTTTTACTTCCAGGAAACATAGCATACATGTTATACACTTCTGGTATGCTCCTTCAGCATTTATGTTTGGGAGTACCTGATTCAAGTTTGTAGGCACCACTGGAAATCCCAAAGGTTGTCTCATGACTCACAATGGCCTCTCTGAGGCAATCCTAGCCCTCAGTTCCTTCCCTGCCAATGTCAAAATGGCGGATATTCGCAATGGGAAATACCTGGCTATTGCTTGTGCGTCATCCTTCAATTCCTGATGTTCACGGGTTTCTGACAAGTGCTACATCTGCCTACCAGCTATAGCCTTCGATGTCCATCTTGCAGAAATTCTTGTTCCGCTGGCTCTTGGGATGACATTGGTTTCTGCAAAACGTGGGGAGCTTCTGGAAAACTTGACCCTGTATATCAGTCTCCTCGGAATCACACACATCGGTCTCGTGCCTAGCTTGATAGATGCTACTATGTGTGCTGTCGAGGATCAAAAGGGAGAGGAAATGAAACTCAGATATATTGCCAGTGGTGGCGAGAAAATCAGTGATGCTGTAAGTCGCATGTTACCATCTGATTGCAGCGAGCCCTTATCTATCGGATGTTCTTCCTCAGATCCTTAATAAGTGGACAGACCATTCATTTGTCAGACTTGCTAATTTTTATGGGTAAGCAATTGTTCACTGTCTCTGAGTCTGTAATTGGTCAACTGTGTCATAGTCCTAGTGAGGTGACTATAGGTTGCTGTGCGCGGTTCATGGATGGAAACATCCCTAGAGAAAATGTCGGCCGAGCGTTTGCCAACGTCGCTTCATACGTGGTTGATGACAACCTCAACATTCTTCCTCGAGGCGTTGTCGGCGAACTTGTAGTTGCGGGGCCACTCGTTGGACGCGGGTATCATGAACTTCCTGACCTCACCGCTAATTCCTTTATGGAGTGGCCGGACCCAGGATCATGGTCTTATCGCACTGGGGATTTGGTTCGCATGCTGCCAGATGGAACCCTCCATATCATAGGCCGAATCGACACACAGATCAAGCTGCGTGGAGTACGAATTGAAGCAGAGGGTATCTCTGCTATATTCAGAAACACTGCTCTCAGTGAGCTCGGGTTGCAGTTAAATGTTGGAACAGTACTCGCTACACATCCTTCTATCGGAAATGGAGCTATCCCGCAATTAGTGTCATTTGTTGCTTGGGCGATCCGGGACCCTATCGCTCTCCGGCGGACCACCAAGCCCCACATTGTCTCTTTTAAAAACAACGTCTTGCAAGTTCTTCAAGCGGCTTCCGAAAAGCAACTTGCCAGTTACATGCGTCCCGCACACATAATTCGTCTTAGTTGGCTTCCTCTCAATCCCAATGGGAAAACAGACGACAAGGCCTTGTCTGCGATTTTCAGAGAGATCAATCTCCAGCAGCTCGTTGAAACCATCCACGACACGCCTGCGGAAAACTACTCACTACTAACTGATATTCAGCGGAAACTTGTGTCCCTGGTCGAAAACCACACTGATATTTCGCCCATTGACTCACGAATAAGCCTCTTCGCCTATGGCATGGACTCATTGTCATTGGTGAAACTGGTATCGGACATCAGGCGAACATTCCATGCGTCTATTGCTGTCGCGGATGTCATGAATGCAACATCTATCAAATCCATTGGTGAACTGATTCGAACACATCCACTCCCTGAACCAGCCCCATCATCGAACCGAGTCATAAGACTGTTCTTTGAACAATGGTATCACGTGGTGGAGGAAAGTGTCCCGCACATACAAGTTGGATGTGTCCTTCCACCATTTCCCATTCAGGAGGGTGTCCTTTATCATTCGGATAGCCGTCCAACTTCATGCGTGCAGCATGTTATCATGAGCATTTCGGATCAAATTCCTCTCCCACGAGTACGCGAGGCGTGGGAGGCCACGATGCAGAAACTCGACATTCTCCGGTGAGTTTGAGTATTTTCCGACCTTCGATTGCTAAAGGTCCGCGTGAACCAGGACCGTGTTTTACTTCGGAAGACAACTGGTTCAAGTTATCCTGACACCTACTAGCTCCCAACTCCCCTGGATCGAAGAACGGACGCCCTTTACAGATGCAGACTCTTTTTGCACATTCTTCTATGCGGAAGTTGCGCCATCCTTAGCGAAGCAAATTAATGACACAACATCAACAATACCTCCATTTCGTTTGGTTGTCTTTTCCGCACCAGACAATCATCAGGGCCATTGGTTAACATTATCAATCCACCACGCATTGTTTGATGGGGTATCTCTACCCCTTATTCTAAAGTTCGTCGAAGATGAATTGCTGGAGAGGCCACACCCTATTACCTGCTCTTCGGATTCCCTCCTGGAATATATGCATAGTGCAACGATTGATACAGGATACCAGTTTTGGGCCGCAACGTTTTCTAATTTCGATTGGTCCGGACATCGCTTGACAAGCGTAGGGTCATCAAGCCAGATTCGACGGAAGGCCATGTCTCTCACCACATCCCTGACCGATTTAGGGAAACGTCTGCTTCCTCATCAAGTGACCATGCACTCTGTGCTGACATGCGCGTTTGCGCTATCTCTGGCCAGGCATATCCATCACACCCATGACGTTGCTTTTGTGGTTTGTTTCTGCATTGTGGCTACAACCACTTTCTGACGCAGAAATGACAGGTTATTCGTGCAGGACGGCTGCTTCCCGTCGAGGGTGCCGAACACGCAACATACCCCACCTTAAATGTACTCCCAACCAGAGTTCGCTTCGACACGGAGGGTTATCTACAACGTGTTCAGGCGGATATCTCGGCCGCGGTGGCATTCGAACACATCCCTCTATCACACGTGCAAAAGTGGCTTCCGCCTGGGACCGCTCCATTCGATACTCTATTCGCGGTTACCGTTAAGGACGATACTCACTATGAAGTGTGGGACATCCTACGGAGCGAACTGCCTGAGCCCGACGTAAGTAACCGCTTCTCAGAAACTTCGGTCGACTCTTGACGGCTTCAGTAGTTCCCGCTTTCAACTGAGATCGTACTTGACAAGAGGAATGATGCCCTTATCATCCAGGCTGCTTATTACGACTGTGAATATCTAGCCATAGGCGTTGATAACATTTTTCATCAGTTTGAGGCTATCCTCCTTGATATCCTCAACAGAGAAAACTGTTACGTGCCAGCACCTGCCCAAACTGTTCGATCCATGAATCCGGTTTCGTCCATGATGCACATCCATAACGACGTGGAAGAGGACCTTGGCGTAAGCCTGGACGCGGAAGACCTTGTACCATTGAAAGAAATTGTTTCGAAGTTTTTTGGGGTTCCTTCGGAACGGTTACGTCCGTACACATCACTAATTTCTTTGGGACTGGACTCCATCCGATCCGTCGGCTTGTCTAAAATTCTCCGTCAACATGGCTATGCAACCAATGCAGCGGATATCATGGAAAACCCAATCCTGCGGAATCTCGGTGTTTTATGTGCGCGATCACTCGGCCACTCTGCCAGTGTCCAGACGGAGATCGACCAGGGTGTTCTTTCTTTGCAGAAGCAGCGCGAGAGAATCCTGGCTAATCTCGACCTGTCAACGTGTAAACTATCTATCGATGATGAAGTTGAGATATTCCCCACAACTGCGCTCCAGGCTGGCATGATATCCCAGGTACCTATTGCTTTATTCTTTATCGGTTGCGCCACACTCACAAAAGCACTTGAAAGACAGTCGCCTCTGCCGGAAACCTGTATTTCCACTCATTCGCCCTTGACCTCGACTCAGACACCAACCTAGCACTTCTCCAAAACGCATGGAACCATGCACTCCATGATTTTGATATTCTTCGGACTACGTTCCATTACGTGGCAGAACTTGCATCCTGGGTACAAGCTCGGCATTCCATCGTAAAACCCGATTGGCAGCAACATACTTCAACTCCATCGGCGTTGTTTCAGCATACCGTCGATGATCTTTTATCGCACCTCAAGCCGACCGATGTGTCTGCTTTCTGCAAACCACCGATACATTTGTGTATTTTACGCTCTGACCATGGCGGTCTTTATCTTGTGCTCTTCATGCATCATGCGTTATACGACGGTCTTTCCATCCCCAGTCTGCTATCGCATGTCGAGCGTAGATATCAAAATCAAGAGGTTGCACGCCCGACCCAGTTCTTTGATTTCATTCCACGCATATTATCTCAGCAGGATCACGCAACCGCGTACTGGACTAAGAGACTCAAAAACTATCGCCCGGCCGCCCTGCTGCGCAACACATCTCTCTCGTCGAAAGGGATTGTAGCGTCGAGGCTGGTCTCTGTCCAGCAGGAGTTATTAGTGCAACTAGTTCACGATAACGCCGTCACCCTACAGTGTCTCGCGCAAGCCGTATGGGCAAAATATTTGGCTTCATTGGATTCATCAAACGATGTTGTCTTTGGGCATGTTGTCTCAGGTCGGTCGTTTGATGATTCTGAAGAGGTGGTTGGACCAATGCTTGTGAGTAAAAATCAGGATATAATTAGTGAAGACGTTTAACTTAGCCCAAAAATCAGAATACAGTTCCTTGCCGCGTCCAGGTCTCTCCGAGTATCAACAACCGAGAACTACTTCGGTCTATTCATCGTGCCAATGTCAGCGCATTGCCTTGGCAGCACGTTTCACTCCGAGTCGTGCAAAGCGAATTGCAGCTGCATGGTCTGTTGAGTAGTTTATTCCTCTTTCAACCTTGGCGTCCGCGTGTCCACAACAACCTATGGACACTACGCGAACCGGAGGAGTTCGATGCCCAGATTCAGGTGAGTACTACTCCCGTTTGCTTAACACCTGAATTGGCGACTTAAACCTATCTAGTATCCTCTCAATATTGAATTCCACGAAGTAGAGACTGGATTTTTTATTAAGATGGCTTGCCGGTCCGACGGCATGGACCCCGAAACACTTAGTGGCGCATTGGCCGACATTGATGTGCTGGTGAATGAGATGGTGTACCATCCCGACAATCCAGCCACTGCCCCTACACTCACTAATGCGGGCACCCAGCTGGTTGATGTCGCACAACCGGCCTCTCACTCGGCCGATGCTACATGTATCCCCCCAGAATTGTTGGCTGCCCTTGCTTCGGTGGTTCACTGTTCTATAGATAATCTCTCCCCTTCGCAGTCGCCCGTAGCCATTGGCGTGGACTCCATCACTGCCATCCGTTTGAGCGCCGAGTGTAGGAAAGAGGGCCTCGAGATCAGTGTTTGGGACATCGTTTCCAGCTCCACGATCGGGGAATTGGCTAGCAAGGCCACTAGGACCGATCTTGACACTGCGGCGCTGCAAATCAACTCACCCTTGCTAGAGATAACGACCGAAGAGCGTCAGGCAATCATTGAACGATTTCCAGAAAGACGCCGCTATCAAATTGTTTCGGTCTCGGCCGCTACGGAGGGGATGAAATGGCTAATTGCAGCTTGGCAACGCAGCTTTCGCCAACGCTTTCACCATGTTTTCGCATACAAGCTTAGCCCTGATGTCAGCATTCAGCAGCTCCGAGAAGCATGGAAGACTCTTATGTCGTATCACCCAATCCTGCGGTCGACATTTGCCTCAGCACCAGGATATATTGACCCCCGGGTGGTTACGTTTGCATTAGACTCGAAGGAAGCGGAGTTAACTGAGGAATGCGTTGAGCATAGTCAAGATTTACTTGCGCTGGCTGAGAGAATGGAGACTATCGTCATGTCACCCTTCCCTATCAGTGCCGTGCAAACGAAGGGTTTCATTTTAACGTCGATATCGACGAACAGTCGGTATCTACTGATTCGGATGCATCACTTCCAATACGACGCTCTCAGCCTCCAGCTTTTACTCGAAGATCTCTCCTCTATTTATCTAGGTTCATCGCCACAGAATATTGCAGATACCAGCGCATTTTTGGCCGCGTTTGCTCCCTCGTTGGGCAATCTCTCCGAGCAAAGACTGTACTGGCAGTCGGTTATACCAAGTTCATTTCTCCCAATATATCTTCCACCACTGATACCTGAGAAGAGTCGACCACCTTCCCTGGAAAGGATCATTGTCACAATAACATCGGCTATCCCAGGGGCTACTGAACTCAAGAAACAAGCACAAGCGATTGGTATACCTTTACATTGCATCCTCCTGGCATCCTGGGCATCGGTACAAGCACTTTATTCGTCTTCTGATCACGCTACTTTCGGGCTCTGGCATGCGGGGCGGACAGGGTCAATTCCAAACGTCTTGAACCTAGCCGTTCCATGCATGAACGTCTTGCCAGTACACATCCCGGTGTCGGACAACCTCCTAGATGTCGCGCGTACGGTGCAACAAGATCTGTACAAACGTACACCAGTTATTCAACAAAGCAATCTACGACACATCGATGAATGGATCACAGGAGGCAAAGGCCATCCTCTTACTAACGTGTTCGTTAATGTGTTCGAGATCGTGGGAGAGGATAGACGGGAAAACGAGCTTTTTGCCTTTGTCGAGGTAACTGCTTGTCACTTGTTTGGATGTCAAACGTTGTTCATCCTCCACTAGATTGACCACACCATACCCGCGAAATCACTTGTATTTGAGGAATCCGAGGTGATCGACGCACTGCCTATTACCAAGTTACTTCAGGTCTGTGTCCGCGAACCTCATCAGGTGAGATAACTAAGTGGTAATGTGAACATCTAGGACGATGTCATGGTTGATATTGTAATCAACGAAAAGTTGGATGTTGTCACGATGTCTATCGAGAGCGTACGGGCGATCATGGATGTTGTTCGAGCAAAGGAAATTGTCGATATTTGGGCGACGAGGGTAAAGCGTTGTCTGTTGCACTTGGTTTGAGAAGGCTTGGACAAGAAGAGTATTTTGAGCGCACTTCGCATAGGTACAGTAGATCTTGCTCGTTAAACTTTGGTATGGTGCCCTCTACGAGCAGCATCGAGACACTGTTTCTCCAGGCCGCTCAACCAAACAACGTCGATTCTGGCGTTCCTCAACTTCTGTGCTCCCTCGCACTTCACGAAGTCATCTGGCTCGCCTACTCCAATAATGCATCGTTTGATCCCTGCTTTGATGAGTGCATCTGCACACGCCGGGAGGCCTGACGTTCTGATGGAGCAAGGCTCGAGTGTAGTATAGGCGTCGGTGTACCGCAGAAGGTCCTCGATGGATGGGGTCGAGGACGCCGAGGGAAAGAGAGCTGCCAAGTGTGGCTTTGAGAGACTGAGTGCCTTTGTCAATGCATTCGCTTCCGCATGTGTGTTTCCAGGCAGCTCTCTCGAGTACCCCGTGGCCAAAATGACTGGTTCTATGTCTGGTACGCGCGCTACCAGAACACATCCGACGCAAAACGCAGTCTGCACGGGCATGCAATTATCTGATAGCGCCTTGTTCAATGCTTGCTGCATAAAAGCCATGTGTTCTTCCTCAGCGGTCCATCGGGCGTCGATCATGGTCGGCTCAGATTGCGAAGAGTAACGAAGTGAGCCTGTTGCAATTACTGTAGTACTAAGGCTTGGTCGGAGTGTTCGCCACCTCGCTCTTCATGTTGTCTCAATTTAGAATGACATGACTGTGATCTTACCTGCCCCTAAGCTTGGCCAGTGACAGTATTATTCAACCCATTTACAAGTTCATCGCACTCGCCGACAATATGCTAAACAATCGTTGTTCATGTCTACTTGAGGCCTTTCAAGGTGTCAATAACTCTGGCAAATGGTTCGACACACTGCCCTGTTGATCAACCTCACGGAAACGAACGTAGGCAACAGGGTGACTATCCGAAACACTGACGCACTTTACCATTTCTCAGATGCCTTGGGCACAAGTTCAACCATCATTACAACCTTGCTTTTCTTCTGTCCCCATCCCAAGCTAGTGAATGGTGGTGGGCGAATCCTTTAAATAGCCCTCAAGCCGTTCAGGTCGATCAGGGAACCATAAGTTTTGCCCTGAATCTTCCTGCAGAGATTGCGCTCGGTTGTCCAACCCAATATTTCTATGACAAAAGCTAACATTGACAAATAGGGAGTAGGCCTGAGAGCTCCATCGCCGTTCAGCGTGGTCCTCTTCATAATTCATTATGCTTTTGATACCTCCCGCACCCTTGCGCGGAACATCGGGCAACCCCTTGCAGTTGACTTGCAATTCCTACCCACGGAGGAATGGCAGTACGCTATTGATATCTCTACTTTGACGTTCCACAACAACAACCCTTCATCTGACCTACTCCCGACACTGGCATTAGACGCTGTCGGTCTTCCCCCTTATACCATCACTCCCTTGGCTTGCCCTATTGAGTGGAACTTGGCACATAGCGACTCTGTGACGTCTCCTCCCATTGATCCTGTTTGTACCGGGTGCACTCAAGAACATTACGCTCTGGCCTTACAGGGTGCGGGAGTAGAACTCCATGGTTCCGTGTTTACTGATCACCACTCAAGGCTACAAAGCTTCGTATTGGGAAACTCCCCCACGTTTACTGTCCACCGGTGAACATGTAGACATATCATTGTCTTTGGAAAGAGTTAGAAGGAACGTTTGGTCTTGTAGATTTTAATAGCCCAAAGCGGATAGCCGGGTTATTAATAATTACTCATAATTTGTGGCTCCGTCGGTAACTGCCGGGCCTCTTGACTTTGAGTCTTGGAACTGCACATCGACGAGCTGGTTCTTTGACCACCATGTCGTCTCCACCTGTGGCTCCTTCTGATAGACTTATTGACGACGACCAGATTATGGGGAATCCACAACCAGAGGAAGATGACGCGGACGCGAGAATGGCAGACGGTAACGGTGTGTCGGACGATAGCTCAGAAGAAGCCGAGGACGACGAAGAGGAGGAAAGGCGGATAAGAGAGGGTTTCATTGTCGACGAGGATGAGGAAGAGGACGAGGAGGATGAAGAGGAGCGACGGAGAAGAAGGAAGCGGCGGAAGAGACGCCATCGGAGACGCGGTAAGCTCCCATCCTCAGTGTTATGTCTCGGTGATATTTATTCTCGGGCAGAGGAGGAGGAGGAGGAAGCGCTGGAAGAAGATGACCTGGAGCTTCTGGAGGAAAATACAGGTACCTCGTTCAGAAACCGTTTGACGCGTCTTCGCCGTGGTCGTGAAGATGGCTCTCCACCAGTTGCATCCTCCTCGAGACGGAAGCAAGTAGTCGAGTCCTCCGAGGATGATCTCGATAACGACGACGATTTGCCGCAAGTCCAGGATATCCAACGCATCTGGGATGACGAGCGGGCAGGGGGTGGTAGGGAAGATGAAGAAGATATGGATGACTTCATTGACTATGAGGACGAAGACGAAGGGGCTGGTGCTATGGACGAGCAAGAACGCGAGGAGAGGCGCAAGGAGAGAAAAAAGCTGGAACGCCAGCGGAGGAAAGCTATGGGCTCTCGACCGGAGCTGGCTGGTATTGATGCCAAGTAAGTCCGGAATCCACATTTTATACCCCGCCCCCTAATCACTTGTCTTAGCGCTTGGGATGAAATTCACGATGTGTTCGGTGATGGTCATGAGTACGATTGGGCGTTGGAAGGCGACGACGACGTCGAGTACGAAGAGCGACTCAAACCCGAAATGAAATACCAAGATGTTTGTTCTATCATTATCCTGCTCACGTTGGAGTTGACACTCATGATTTCTCAGGTCTTCGAACCTTCGGAAATACGTGCTCGGATGCTTACAGAAGACGACGATCTGATTCGGGCACAAGACATACCAGAGCGCATGCAACTCGCCACGTCTTCGCTCTCACCTAATGCAACTCTATCTCTCCACCAAAACCTTACAGAAGCAGATATTGACGATGCTGCCACCTGGGTAACTTCACGTTTGTCCAGTCGCAAAACCAGGGACTTCTTCTCTCCCGACGGGCCCTATACTGCATATTCCCAACCCCTGGTCCTGGCCGTTTCATATGCTCTGCGCTTTCTCTTCATCCACGAGTTTGAAGTTCCGTACATTTGGACCCACAAACGGGATTACATCTCGTATTTCAACCCTCGGGAGATGCGCGCCAGAATTGAGCTTATCAGCTTGTCTGAGTTGTGGAGGATCTACACTCTAGGCCAGAAGTATCGTTCTCTCCTTGATCGACGGAACGCTCTCATTGCTTCCTATACTCGGCTTAATGTAGAAGACGAATACTTCGAGCAGTCTGTCAGGCCTAGGATTGACTGCGTCGAGATGGTTGCGGACGCCACCGAATGGTTGTCCATGAGATACAAGGTGAACAAACAAGACTCGTTCGACTTGCACTTCCACGACGATGAGGAGCACGACCACAAGCGTAAAACTCCAAGTCGGATCTCTGCATATGAGGTCGCGAAGAAGAGTATCGTCGCAAAATTGGCGGATGTTGGTCATTCTCTCGACTGTCTGTTTTTCCCTTGCACTGAACCCTTGACGTCAGGGTTTTGGCATTCATCCCCATGAGGTGGTGCAGAATTTCGTAGCCAATGATCGCCCCAATTTTGTCGAGGACCAAGAATTGAATCCGACCGCTTTCGCAGAGCAGTTCACGAACCCCGAATCGGTTGTGTTGCAAACATCTGAAGAGGTCTTACGGCGCGCCAGGATGATTCTCGCCACCGAGCTGGGCAAAGATCCGTTACTCCGCCAATCCATGCGAGACCTGTTCAGAACTGAAGCGCAAATATCGGTTCAACCCACGGATCGGGGTGTCAATAAAATTGACGAACATCATCCATACTTTGTTCGTTGCAATCGAATTCCTTTTCTGATATCCTACTAACCAACCTTATTTCCAGAACTTCAAATACCTTCATCACAAACCTATAACTCAGATGTTGGACAGTGCACAGTTCCTTCACATCCTGGCTGCTGAGGCCGAGTTGTTGGTGACTGTCTCCATTTACCTAACCAACGAAGCCAAGGCCAAGTTCGAGCGCCAGCTTAACGACGCGTTTGCTTCGGACAGTTACAGCGACATTGCTAGGTCATGGAACGAAGAGCGATCTCGAGTCGTCCAAGAGGCACTAGAATACCACCTTGTTCCAATTGGTACCAAATGGGCAAGAGAGTGGTTGCGCGAAGAGGTTGAGGATGCTTTGGCCATCCATTGTGGTAACAAACTCAAAGACGTAGGACACTACTCCCCACTGTACTTTTTTAGCTGACATAGTTTCAGCGTATCGATGTCGCCCCCTTTGTCACTGGAGACGCTCAACCTGGATACACTCCCTCTGTCCTTGCTGTCTCTTGGGGAAAGGGAGATCCTCAAAAGGACGCCATCACCGTTGTTCTTCTGGATGAAATGGGTAGACTCCGTGAACACGTCAAACTCGATAACTTGGTCGATCGCGACTATCATGATGAATTTACCGACTTACTCAAGAGACGACGGCCCGACGTTATAGTGACAGGAGGCTTCACCATGGCAACAACCAAGTTGTCGTCTCGAATTAAGGAAATTGTCAATGGCAAGACCCCAAGCGTGGATGCTGAAGGCAATATTCCAGGGTGGGGAACAGAGCCGATCAACGAGCAAGTCTTCAATATCCCTGTGATTTATCTCAGCGACGAAGTCGCCCGAATTTATCAACATAGTAAGCGAGCTACCGAGGAATTCAGCACGCTCTCGCACATTGCAAAGTATTGCGTCGGTTTGGCTCGTTACGCCCAAAACCCCTTGAATGAGTACGCAGCACTAGGCGCTGATATCGTTGCAATCTCGCTTGAGGATGAGGACCAGCATCTTGTTAGTTCTTCCTGACTTTAAAATCCAGTCACTGGCTGATGCTGGTTTAGATTCCGAAAGAGAAGCTGTTGTCCGCACTCGAGAGGGCTTTGGTTGATGTGACCAATAAGATCGGGGTTGACATCAACCGTGCAGTGACAGACTCATATTACCAACACCTTCTACCCTTCGTATGTGGCCTTGGTCCACGTAAAGCTCAGGTTTTGGCCAGAAAAATCGCGTCGATCGTACGTTTCTGTAGTTGTTTCCTTATTACTGTCAACTTAGCGCTCTGTTTAGGGGGGCAACCTCGTTAACCGCGACCAGTTTATCAAGTCAGGTCTACTGACAACGAAGATTTTCCTCAATGCAGCCGGTTTCTTGCGCATCTCTCATGACACAGAGCTAAAGCCCACCAAAAACCGGCATGCAGATGATGATATCCAAGATCCGTTAGATGACACCCGTATCCATCCTGAGGACTACGAACTTGCGCGAAAGATGGCAACTGACGCCCTTGAGCTCGACGAAGAAGATGTCCATGACGAACACCCTTCACATGTTGTATCCCTCATCATGCAGGATAACGACAACGAAAGAAAGCTGAACGAGCTTAATCTCGATGAGTTCGCCGTCAGCATGTACGAGGCCAACGAAGACCGAAAGCGACATACCCTCAATATTATTCGCGAAGAATTGCTCAAGCCGTTCGCAGAGCAGCGCGCGCCGTTCCCTACTATGCAACCGTGGGATGTACTGACCATGCTCAGCGGCGAAACACCCCGAACTCTTCGCATGGGACTCATTATCTCCGTTCTCGTCTTACGCGTCGACAGGCCTTCGAATTCGGTAACGGTGCGCCTTGATTCCGGCATTGAAGGCATCATAAACATGGAATATATGTCGGATGCGGGCAACGTGAACCCTCAAAACATTGTCAAGAAAAGCCAAGCACTACAAGGCGTCATTGTGGACGTTAAACTTGATCTTCCCGCCGACCAATTCTATGTGGAGCTGTCAATTCGTCCCTCGGATTTGGATCAAGGAGATGGCCTTTTCCGTCGCGTCAAACGTGATGAATATTGGAACACTCAACAGTGCGAACGTGATTTGGAAATGCAGGCCAGGAAAAAGAGAGCCGAGACTGATCGAACAAGACGTGTCATCAAGCATCCCAACTTCCATAACTTAAACGCGACGCACGCAGAGAACTACCTGGATAAGCAGCAACGTGGAGATGTAGTAATCAGACCATCTTCGAAGGGTGTTGATCACCTTGCTGTGACATGGAAAGTTGATGACAAGCTGTATCAGCACATCGGTACGTAGTGCTACCGCCGCATATTTCCATGGGGATGCTAATTCACCATAGACGTTACCGAGATCAACACGGGTCAGGGCACGGTGTTGTTTGTCGACGATAAGCATCAGTACGCCGATCTGGATGAGCTGATTGTCAACCATGTCCAAGCCACCGCTCGGAAGGTCGAGGAACTGATGGCGCATGAAAAATTCAAGCAAGGATCTGAAGATGAGCTTCGTGAGTGCTCTGCCTAGTTTTTCACGCTTCGTTGGGTTCACGCTACCCTATAGATCTGTCTTTGAAGAATTTTGTAGCTGCCAACCCCGCAAAAAGTATCTATGGATTCACGTTGAACCGCAAAAAACCTGGACATTTCAATCTTTGCTTTTTGGCGAACAAGAACTCTACCGTCCAGACTTGGGTAATATTTTTTCGACTTCGTAACAATCTAACACTCATCGTTTGATAGCCCGTTCGCGTGACACCAGAATCGTATTGTCTCTTCGAAGCAGCTGTCGCAGGCGTACCGGAACTGTGCGACGCATTCAAAGTCAGGTAAGGACTAGTGGCGTAATATGGTAATTTTAACCTCTTACACAACATCTAGACATTTGCACCAGTCACAAAACTTGGGTACCACCGGGGCAGGAGGGAAGACGCCGTACGGTGCGGGTGCTCGCACACCAGGTCGCACACCGGGCCATACGACACCTGGCCATCTATCTGTCCGTCAAGTTCCTAGCCGTACACCAAATCCTTATGGTGGCCAGACTCCGGCAGTTGGATTTGGTGGAAATGTACCAACTTCCAGTTATGCTATGCCACCATCCCAACCCCTTGGTTATCAGACACCCTCTGCGTTTTCACGACCTCCAATAGCTCAACCCCCTCCCCACGTTCCTCCCGGAATGAATCCGCAGCGCGCTGCTATGATTCAAAACTCTAACAGTTGGGGATCAGGCGGTTGGTAGCCTTGGCCACAATTTATACTCGCTTCCCTTATTCTTTGTTGTGCATCCTGCCTCTAGTACATTACTGTTGATGTAAAATGTTTCGCGTCATCTTAGAATGGTGCAACAGACAAATTTATGCCCATGACCGGGGTCTTGATCGCCAAACGAAATGTTGGTTTAGTACAATGAAATTTAAAAATGCCACGTTCTCGCTCGTACGGCGCAAAAATGTAATGCTAGACATCAGTCTCGCAAGTCGTGTTCCAGCTATCGCTCTTGTACTGGACGCTTGTGCTATACTCATTTGCTCTCACAAATTCGTCTAGCAAACATGTTCCGTATCTTTTGTCCTTTGTAGATTTTTCGCAAATAGACAAAGGAAACGTTGCTCCGTTCAACACGAGGCGAACTTGGGGACCTTGGAAGCTACTCATCGTGAGGGAAAATAACTGTGCTCCAAAGAGAATTTACGCACGTGTCTTTGCACGTAAATTTTTCCCATACCATACTTGCGGCGAAAGGTGTTTGATGTGAAGTCCTGAACCTGCGATGCACAGGCACGTAATGTGGGTTGAGAGGTAGAACATCTCTGCGGCGATGTATTGTCAGTAACTTCATTCCGTGCGAATAGCTACTAACTTGTTCAAGCCCATCGTTGACAGTGGCAAGAGTATGCTGGTATCGTGGCCGAATTCCAGGTAGAGAGGTTTAGCGTCACCAGTTGCATTTGTAAGACTGACGCAAGTGGTGTGTTTCGCAATTTCCGATCATCGTGTAACTTGAACTCACCGCTCGATGAGTTTCTTGACGTAAAAAGCGCCGAGGAAGGGACCAGGATCTCCTCTGGACGCATGGCCACTGATGCCATCCATGAGCAGATCGAATTCGTATCTATAACATTCGTGTTGACATCATCTATTCATGGCAACAGGTCAGACTTACTCCAAATTCTGTAATTCACGCGTGGAGAATACATTGCACCACGGGGAGTGGTTACGAGCTGCGAGATCGAATGGGCATGCATATAAAGCACCTCGGGTATCGTTCACAGAGATATTGACTCTGGGAACAAGCTTGTCAAGTCTCTGTGCTATGGGCAGCACGTATTTATCCGCCCATTGCAAAGCTGCCTGCATATATGCCGGTGTGATTAGTGTAACTCTACACAGGCAACAAAATTCACCTGGTGGGATTGATGGACAGAGAACTTCGGACAGGACCTCCAAGGATTGATCCACGAGACAGGATCGTCAAGGTCCGTGACCGTACGGAAGGTGACGTTTGTTGCCATGGGACCAAAGAACCCTTGCGCAAAGAAGTACGAAGAGTCCATGACTCTTTGGATCGGGGTAGATACCACAACATCCGTCGAGAGAGTGGGATAACGAAGGGCCAATCTGTAAAAAACTAATATTGTACATGCAAGCACGATGTCGACAGAGAAACACGTACTCCACCCCATGGTCGAAAAGCTCACGACGACCAACGATGGTTAATTCCTGAGGGACTAGCTGGTACTCGTATCCTTGCCTGAGGAACTGCAAATTCGGCGGAAGAGGAGTGGCTTGAATTATATCACGCGCACTGTCGAGAGTCTCAACAAGTTCGAGGATGAACTCTTGCTCAAATACGGGACCACGGGATCCATGTCGGTGTAACTAGCAGTCGGCACTGAGGAACACTGGCTCGTTGCGGGGCAGAGAACTCACCAGGATAACTTGATCCACGGTGCAGTCACCAGGTAGGTTAACAGAGACCCCATGTATGTTAGGAGCATCGTGGTATGGCGAAAGGGTTGCCAAGTTTTTATAATCTGTGTGATGCGAATCTGACTGACCATTTGATGCGACAGGTTGCCCAGGGTTCAAGCGTGATAAAGAGAGTTGGAGCAAGTGCAGGAACGGGAGATACATTTTCACTCTCTCTATGTCACTGATAAAAGTATAACATTGAATGTAGCTGACTAATCTAGCTCTATAGAACAACAGGGAAAGTTCCCTACTCGGTGTCCTTATAGCAGAAGTGGTCGAATCTGTGACAGAAGGAGCTGCTTGGTGTGTCTAAGTATGAGCCTGCAACCCAGCGGTCAGTGTCTATCGGCCAATCGCGGTTGGTGTGGAGTTGACAGCAGCCTAGAGCCCAGACTAAGGTGAGCGCACTCTCGGCGAAATAAGGGGCAGGGCATTCAGTGGGCATGTGACGCCTCTGGGAATGATAGATGAGGGGACGGGGTGTGTTTCGGGGAGTGAGCGAGCCGCTGCCCAGGATCTCCCACAATTGGGGGGGGTCTGGACCAGATTCCAGATGATGTTTTCGGGGCTACTATCATGTTCTAGAGACTCCTCTGGGAAGTTGCAGCACGTGGACTTGATGCAGTATTCGTACAGCACAATTTTGAACCAATAGCGATTCCGCATGGGGGGTTTGATAGAGGAAATGTTGGATTGGCTTAGCATCGATTTCTGACACTCCTCCCAGAGAGAGACCTGGGTTGTCGCATCACATGCGCAGGTTGCAAATGTCCGGACTTTTTCGTTTCCTCGAGTCGCGTTAGTTCTCGGGCCACGACTAGGCACGAGCGCGGGTGCTCGTGCCAAGGCTAGGATCAGGCTCGAGCGACCGTAGGACAAAAGGCGATGTATGTCAGAAATGAAAAAAAAAAAGGTACACGCCGGAAACAAACTGGCCGCTGTGCCACCTCATTGTGAAGATCAAATCGACGGACTCAAAAGTTACCCACAACCGCATGCAACACGGTCAATTCACGACGACTTTCACATGGCGAAAATCACTCAGTCTCTCAGACGGCGGGTCCTTGACTGATTTTCCTGTCGTAAATGGCACGAGGATACTTCCATCATTAACTGAACGGGGACCAATTAAAAGCCGATTCCCACGGAAAGCACCAATGGGCCCGAGAAGTGACACGACAAAGATCTGAGCTGCTAGCACCACTTGAGCCGGTTCAGACCTCGTCAAATCTAAGTGGGAACAACACCATCCGTCCCTTCTCTGGACAACCAAGGCGCGTGTTACGTGGCGGTCCTCTCGATAGTTTCGCTAATGCAGTGTGCACAGCCTTACCCTCTGGTTACTCAGAACATCATGTCAAACAGTATTGAGATGCACGACTTGTCCAGGTTGCATGCAAGCAAGAGCACTTTGGCCGAACCCCCCCTTCAGGATGACATAGGGACAGGCCGACGTGCAAATGCCGACGATGGATCTATTTCAGTCTGGGCGTGGATCTCAGCTGCGGTGTTCGTCACAATGACTCGTTTCCCTCATAGTTAGTGCATACTAACTCGAGATTCGCGTTCAATACCGCAGGTTTGCATTGTTCTCCATATGTCTACTAGCGTTCCCTCGTCTCTTGCTTTTCTTAGCAGAACCTTCAGGGGGACGAGGAACCCTAACGTCACTTGAGAAATACCTGGCACTTCACCTAGGCATCATCCTAGGCACGCTGGCCGTCACCATCATTGCAGTGGTGCGTTCTGTCCAATCATGACTAGCATGGCTTACGCACCACCTTCCTTGAAGCTGCCAAATGAATGGCCCACTGGTCTTCAGCGCAGGACGGATCCTGACCGCCACCCTCTTCTAAGACCGGTGACAGCCGCGTCCCTTGTAATTGCATCACTTTCCTTTGACAATCGCTCCGTCGGGACGCTAACGACAACTGTGCTCTTGGGTTCCGGCACCGTGGGATTGTTTGGATTGTGGATGGTGTGTTCTCGAATATAGAGTTCAATGAGATGATTAATCCTTCCCCCCCAAGCTTGTCTTTTCTGGCCCACCGGCAATCTCTCGTAAGACTGGCGCAGACAAACACACGTCTTCATTTATATTTGGTAACAAAAGCGCCGCTTCAATCAAAAAGAGGTTGTGGAAAAGGGACCAGGCCAAGTAGGCTTTCATTACGGTACTCGGATCATCCTTCATGCCTTCAGTACTTTCCACGGGTTGTTCTCTGCTTGAACTTAACCTTGTCTGACACCGTTTGCATTAATTTAAATCCTAACAGGCTGCAGGTGATCCCATCTGCACATAGATCGAAGTGCGAACGGTCCTACCAGGATCGTAAAATTGATTAGCGACCAGCGCCGTTACCCATGCCCATCATTTTGAGCATGTCTCCGAGATTAGGCATTCCCCCGCCCATCCCCGGAAGTCCACCTAGCCCGCCCACCCCACTCATCTGGCTCATCATCCCTGTCGAAACAGTGAGAATGCCACCGACAAAAAAGGAAGAATAGATTACTTTGCATCTCCTCCATGTCGAGCTGATCACCTCCTTGACCCTGCATCATGGCCTTCATCATCTCCTGCATACCACCGCCGCTTCTTAGTTGCCGTTGCATCTGTTGCAACATACCCGGGGGCATTGCACGCTGAGTGTCCGTGTTAATTAAAATAAAATATCTTGAGCGATATACGCGACGGACCTGCATTGCTTGTATCTGCGCGGGGGTTGGCATACCGTTCACGCCGCGACCACGACCACCTGCCGCATTTTGCATTTTTTGCATCGCTTGGAGCCTGCAAGTGGGAGGACCAGACAGTTAACATTACCACACGAACACACCGTATCATGACACACCATCCGTTCTTTCCACCTGCTTGTTTAGCCATATTGGCCATCATCCGATATTGGCATAACAATTCTTCGACTTCTCGTATGGTCGTTCCACTTCCTTTTGCCACTCGTGAGACCCTCCATGTCAAGCCCATTGGCTTGCCGTCTTTACCCGTTTCCATAAACATGGATCCATCCGAATCGAGTTCTGCGGCGGACATGCTGTCTGTAATATAAATCATTCGTTTCATGCGCAACGAGCCTTCTTCGTCCGAACCGGTAAGCAACTCCTGTGGGAGACCCGGGATCATTGATGCGATCTTGCTAATAGGACCCCTGAGAAACAGCGCAGGATTTAGCGATGCCGGGTGAAGAAAGTGAAACAGAACAGACATGTTCATGACATTCTGAATTTGTTCTCTCCAGTCCCTTATGCTGAGTTTACCTTCTTCGAGCTTTTTCGCCATCTCCTTTTGCTTGTCTGGATTCTGGGCAGCCAAGTCTTGCATATGCTCCATAAGGCCCTGCATATCACCCAAACCCAGTAGCTTTGATATGAATGGCTGCGGTGAGAATCGATCCAGGTCGTACAAATGCTCCCCCACGCCAAGAAATATTATTGGTGTTTTGGTTGCAGCAACACTTGTCACGATTGCGTGTCAATATTCGGTAGGGAAGAAGATCCGTATACATACGCAGAGATAGCCCCTCCACCCTTGGCATGCCCATCCATCTTCGTAACAATGATTGCACCGAAATCTGCACTCTCCTTGAATGCGCGGCTTTGCGCCTCAGCGGCCTGACCTGCAAGGCATAAGAGTGAGACCAATTTCAGGGAGGATACATACCTATACTAGCATCGAGAACGAGGACCGTCATGTTTGGTTTGACGGCTTCACTGATCTGGACCATTTCCTGGAAGAGTTCGGATTCTTGCTTGTGTCGCCCAGACGTGTCCACGATGATGACTTCAAAACGTTCCTTCTTAAATTTAGCGACACCTTGTGCTGCTATCACAACTGGATCAGTCTCGGTGTACGATCCAAAGTAAGCTACTTTGGCCTTCGTCGCCGACTGTCGGGTTTGATCGAAGGCTCCAGCACGGAAAGTATCGGCACAGACGATACACGACTTGAATCCCCTCTTCTGATAATATACAGCGAGCTTTGTGCAGGTCGTAGTCTTTCCGTTTCCCTAGAACACGGTCGAAGGGACATTCTCGGGGACGGTGATCGAGTTGAACATACCTGGAGGCCAACAGCCATGATTACATTTGGCTGCCCTTTCTTTGGCTTGTATGGCTCAACCCCGGGGTCCACTAGATGAACGAGTTCGTCGAAAACGGCCTGACGGCTGGGTTATATGCGTCCATGACAGACAACCTGACCAATGAAGTCACCTTTTGCACGAGATTTTTCCGGTTGACGTCTTTGGGCTTATCAGAACCATCCAATGCAGCTTTGACTTTTGCCTTGACCTTCTGTCTCAAGGTCGCCACAAGCTTGACATTGACATCGGATTCGAGGAGCGCAGCGGTGATTTCTTTGAGTGTAGCATCTAGCACCTGTATACATGTACGAGACGGCCATCAAGACTCATATCTCATCGACATACCTTCTCATCCACGACCGGTGCCCTACCAAGGGATGAAAGGGCGGCATTGAGCTTCCGTCCCAAATCTGCGAGGACCATAGTGGGCGCCGCTATACAAGGCTACCCGTGCGAACTTGCCCGTATCCGACCAATACTTTGACATGGCACATAGCGACTCGGAAGGCGAGACCATCGATGACCTCGAATTCGAGGGTACGACCGACGGCGAGGGCGACGAGGACAATGACAACGAGATAGACGAGGCGCTACTCGGCGCCCTCGAGGCTGGCGTAGACGACGTGACGGAAGGGGACGACGTGCGTACTATACACCCCCTCTTCCTTTGCGTGGGGCTGATCTTCGCGTTCTTCGTCAAGGAATCACGTTCAGAGGACTCGGACGAGGAAGACGACGAGGAAGAGTCCGAACCGTCTCTAGAACCCATGATTGACACGGGTCTGGAACCGTCTTCACCGCCGGCACCGGTGGTCACAGCGACACCACGATCGTCTACGCCGGAATCACCCAAAGGTACTACTATTCTCTGCGGACGCTACGTAGCTCAACCATGTCCTCGAATCAGTCGTCCCGCAAGTGAGGCCAAGGTCTCCTTCGCCGGCCGGAGTTCGCAAACGTACCTTGCTCTTCCCGTTCGCTCACAAGTCTCAGCTACCCCGATCTTTCACGGTGGAAGCTATATGTGCTATTCCTCATCCGGTGCCCACTCATGCACTGGCCTCGTCGTTTTGCATGTCACACCTATTGACCGGTTCGGACGATGGGTACATCCGCGATTATGACATTTTCTCCACCGTCAATGGCAAGGTTACCCTGACCGCCCCTCAGCGGCACCACTGTAATGTCGTTGAAGGGAACATGAAATCAGGACAGATACGGTGCTGGTGGGAGAATCCCGATCTCGTGAACATGCAAAACGGCTATCCCCAAGGCAGCGAGACCACGGTGTCGCCAGTTTATAGCATGGCTATGCATTCTGATGCACTCTGGGCACTCGGTGGAACCAGCGTACGTGCACTCTAACCTCACTATCACAGTAACACTTTACGCAGTGTCGTTCGCAGCGCGGTCACATTAATTTATTCACAGTTCGGCACGATCCTGGTCGGTTGGCACATGTGTTGCAGGGCCACCGTGGGCCTGTTTCTGGGCTTTCGATTGACCATGACGAAAAGGGTTTTTTCAGTGCAAGCTGGGATGGTGAAGCGATTGTAAGGATCACGCTCGGCAGTGGCGCCGTCCCGTGCTCACTTATGGTTCCTCTGATAGCAATGGGACTTGAACACCGGACAAGCTATCCGAAAGTTTACAGCGCATGGCGCACAGCTTGTCGGTGTCGCAGTAAGACCACTGAACACCTTGTTCCAGCGATTCAGCCCAATATCCTCCGCGGGATCAGGCGGAGAATCGGAGACGTATTCAGACACACCTGCATTTACATCACATAAGAAGTCGACTGGGACCCCCACGAGTGCGAGCGTGGAAATGTTTTCCACTGCCGCGGGTAAGACACATGAGCATCAACAACAAACTTTGAATGCTTCTGCGAGTCAAAATGGCATTTCCAACCTGGCTACCCAAGAATCCGATGCTAAATCTGACACATCTTTCGATCCGCTTTTCGACGACGAGCCGGATCCTGATGGGGATGGCGACAGCCATTCAGTTCTAGATGACGGTGCGGGCCGGACCGAACCTCTTCACAGGGAGAGCGCTGCTTCTATTGGCTATGTGGGGCTTGCTGTTCCCGATGGGGGAGCTTCTGATCCTACATCGCAAGCGCAGCAGGCAGCACGATCATCGCAGAGCTCCGTTGCCCCACCGAAGAACGCCCCACCCTTACTCAGCAGGGAGAACAGCACCACGTTTTCTTCGGATATCCTAATGATCTCTGCTATCGATGGACAAATCATGCTCTGGGACAAGCGAGTGAATACGCCAGGAAAGGGGGTTGGAAGACTGTGGTTAAGTGAGAAGACACCGCCATGGTGTGTTTCTGTACGTATTCGAAGTTTGATGACCCGATCGTATTTGAGACTGGGGAACACTTTGACAGGCGTGCTGGTCGACGGATGGGTCGCAGATCTACGTCGGACGACGAAATGGGACGGTGGACGTGTGGGATGTACGGTTGCTGGGACGGAGTGGACCGTCGTGCACGCCGCGGCTGGTGAAGAGTCTGCGCAACCCGGCGAGTTCGGGGGTGGTGTCGTGTGTTGTGCCGTTTCCTGATGGTCGCCACATCGCATGGTGGGTGATTTTGGTCTCGTGACAGGAAGGGATGTGAATATGACGGACCAAATTTACAGCGCTTCCATCGACAATATCCGGTTATGGAATGCGGCAGAGGCTGGGGAAAGTGATGGAAACGTGAAGAGCAGGGGAGGAGTGCAATTCAAGATCATACCGGGCCATCACGGGGGCTATGTATCACAAATGGGTAAGTGGAGCAAACCGGATTGGGGGGAGGGTCAACTGACCGGGTGACTATTTAAAGTTGTAGATCCGGGTGGACGATTCCTTGTGAGTGCTAGCAGCAATCGTGGGTGGCATGGGGAATCGACAAAGACGGTGTTTGTACACGACATCAAGGCGAATGTATAAGGTTGTTACGACACGTTCATGCCCTATAAGATTACACTTGACTCATTTCAAATCGGATGGTTGCACGGTTCAGGTCCCGCGGTATTCCCGCAAACTGTACACACCATACGGTTGTCAACTATGTGCTTCTCGTCATCCCTCCCAACCCCGAAATATAAGTTTGGCGTCTCCCTCCTTGTCAATCTCATGTCACCCCCCTCGTCTTGCTCATGCGACTCAACTATCCTGTAGTATTCCCCCTCAACCAAATCACCTACGTCGGTGACGACGACTCCCGGTTCTTCACTGATTTACACGGCAGGCGTTTCAATGCCCTCAGTCAACGTTACATGCTCCCCGCCGACGACGAGGAGATCCGCGTGAGCTCTCCTCCCCTCCTCCCACCCCCACCCCCGTTGACGCCCTCCCAGCGTTCCGAGCTCCAGCACCGGATGCTCCAGTTCCTGTTTGGCGGAAAGAACTACGTTGGCCCCATGCACGAGGTGCTCACCCCAAGGGAGGGACAAGAGCGTTGCCGCGTCCTCGACCTGGGCACGGGCGGTGGTTTTTGGTACGTATTGGTGGACAACAGTAAATTTAACCATCTTCCACACCAAGATTACAGGGCCATTGACTTGGCAGACGAGTTCCCTGAGGCTGAGGTGATTGGTGTAGATCTCGCTCCCATCCAACCTCGGTATCAAATTCCCTTGCGCTTGCTTCCGTTCCCAGAGCTGACATGCCTATTCTCAGCGAGGTACCAGAGAATTGCACGTGCGTCATCCAACTTGATCCAGACTGTTGCTGCTTAGTAACCTGCCTTTTTTTTTTTTTTTTAAGTTTCGAACTTTGCGATCTTGACCAATGGTATTTGCCGTACCCGAGCGAACATTTCGACGTCGTCCACGCGAGGTTCATGCACACAGGCGTGCGTTCTTGCTCTTTTTTTTTTTTTTTTTTTGCGCTCTTGTCGTGACAGAGTTCCTAGATTGAGAATTACACCCGCTTTCTGCACGAGCTCGCACGCATGCTCAAACCGGGCGGACTTGTTATTTTGATTGAACCCGATAGCGAACCCATTGCGGATGGGAAAAGCGCCACCGCATTGACCCGTTCCGGACAGCCGTCAGGGATGCGTGGTTGGTTCACACTGTGGGAAGCGTACAGACAGTGTCTCCGAGACAAGGGCGTCGACGTTAATGTCCCGCCAGAACTTGCCAATCTGGTCGCCACGACGGGTGCGTTTGACAAGATTGTTTCACAAGAGGGCAACATTCCCATCGGATTTTGGCCCAAGGGTGCGTGTTTCGCCAGCATCAGCGTGGACGCTGACCGGAGCGCATGGTTGCACCTAGACCCCGTTGCACTGAGCATTGGGCAGCTTGCGTGGATGAACTATGACATCCTGCTTTCAGCACTCAAGCCGCTCTTCATGTCGACGGGCATGCGAGACTGGGAAGCGAAGAAGCTGATCGAGGAAGCCCATCAGGATCTCTACTATCCTCTCGTCCGTCCTTCCACCCGGCTCCACATCGTCCATGCGATCAAAAAGGCGTGATGTTTACCTCTGGTTGTTTTGTTTTCTCGGGACACTGTACATGCACAAAAAAAAAAAAAAAAGTATCATACCACTGTCATACCACGCTCTGTATACTATCTGCTCGCATTTCAGTCGACGCTGGGGGCATGTGTCGCATAATTTGGGAGGACGTTGATGTGACGTCAGTGTAATGATATTTAAATAGACAGGGCAGGCTTTGTCTAGAAATCCTACGAGTACATACGCGCAGTGCAAGTTAGTACAGCAGCATCAGCCTCGAGTAAAATACGCCTTGGCACCGTGGTTTGCCAATTCTGCCTTTGCCTGCCAAGAGGTGAGCAGGGTTACAATGCTCCTTGTTGCAAGGATCACTTGCCTTGTCCATGGTGTGGCCAGCTGCAGTGTGATGATACCAAATCTGGAAACTGCTCAGTCGTTTGAGGGGTGGCATAGCTGCGGAAACGCGGCACACCTGGCGGTAGTAGAAAGCATTACCGAAACCCTGCAGGATCCAGCCAACGCTAGCGATTGCGCCGAGGATGCCCGCTGCCCAGTGACCGGTGGAGAACATTTGGATAGTTTGGATGAGACCAGCAGAGCCGGTACTGGGGATGCCGAGGATCCTGGGGATCGAGGGGACTGAGCAAGCGGGTGACGGGCATATGGAGGTGCTCACATGTAGACACTGAAGAGTAGGTGAAATCCACCAAAGAAGAAGTACAAGTCTGGCAAGGGGTGAGACACGCGGAAGGAGAAGAATGAAAATAGGACGGACAGTAATATAAAGCTTGTTCCTGGAGAGGGCGACGTCAAGACATGTGTTTGAAGGAGAGAAGAAGAAGCGCACCTTCATGTAACCGTTGTAGATCGGTCTGGGCGGTGTAAGGGGAGAAGAGATGGAGAGGGGGGGGGACGGGCGCACCTGTACCATAACAAAAAAGAGAGGGGAGCGATTACGAACAAGTAGCTTTCGGGGGATAAGCGAGTGATCGGACGGAAATAAGAAGGCGTACCCAATGCTTCCACCAAGATCCTTTCCTCCGTCACTTGAGCCAGCAACGAGGATGAAGATGCAGGCGACCATGTTGATGATGAGGGTTGCGAGGAGGACGAGCCATAGCTGATAGAGACGGGTGATGAGGGGACGAGAAGCATCTGGGATCTCTTCGGAAATGGAGTGGTAGATGAGGGGGTAAACTGGAGGACATGAGGACGGAGCGGGGAAGAAAAGAGAAGACTGACAAGGAGGCCAGTTGCTGCGGCCATGCTTTCTGATGTACTCTGAGCGTTGGTTGAGTTCCTGCTCGCGGCGTTCGAGGTCACGTTCGCGTCTGTCTAGATCTTGTAACTGTGAATTCTGCTTTGGTGAGGGGTCGTCAAAGGGGTTGGTGTCGAGGGAGTGGGCGGAAGCGAACGGGTTTTGAGTGTACTCGGCTGGAAAAGGATCAACGGGGAGGTTGGAAGGAGAGTGAGCAGGGACGTACACATTGCAACAATGGTGTTGTGGTTTGGAAACAGCCGGACATTGCCGGTGCTAGTGTGGTGACCGCCACTACAATGTCCGCAGCGTTTCCGTGTCCGAGTGACGCTATAAAGCAGCGCGTTCCGGTCCTTTCTCTCTTTTTCTTCACGAGTCGCCATGTTTTCGTATCTCATCGTCGCTCTCTTTGCTCTCCTCTTCCTCTCCGTCTCTTCACGTCCCCTTCCACGCGACCTTTCTTCTCTCCCTCCATGCGATTTGCCCACTTCCACTCCTTCCTCCGTGTCCACCCCATTCCCGACATCTAACACCACTTCCCCCATTGCCGTACCCACAACGTCCTCCGCAACATCGACCACCACTGCTGCACCAACCACCCAAGTCGCGTCCACTACCACAACCACATCATCAGCCCCCGTCTCCACCTCCGCTGCCCTGACAACCGTCTCCGACGCGATCACCGGTGGTCCCTACACTGGTGGAGTGTAAGACCATCGCTCTGTTCTATTCTTAGTCTCATTGTTCTTCGTAGTGCGACCTACTTTTACCAGGGTGGAAACCCCGGTGCCTGTGGTCAGGTTAACTCCGACTATGCCATGATCTGTGCAATGGGTATGTCCCTCCCAATCGCTCTCTCACTTCATATCTCATTCTCTCCAACAGATCAGACACGTTTTGGTACCTCTGGCCCTTCTTCCTCCCTCTGCGGTCAGCAAGTCTCCATCACCAATTTGGACACACAAAAAACAATCACCGTAACGATTGCCGATGACTGCCCCACCTGCGAGAATGAAAACTCGATCGATCTCTCCGTTGGTGCATTCGAAGCCCTAGGTGCTGCCCTCTCCGTCGGCGAATTCGACAGTCAGTCCATTCATCAGCCCTCTCATTACTTTGTTTGCTAATTCCCTTCAAGTCGAATGGTCCTACGTTTAGACTTGCTTTAGATCCTGCCAAGGCTAGTCCTTGGTGGCCCTCGTCGATCGCTCTCATCCACCCTGGTGGTGATAGATCTTTCTAGTAATCGACTTGCATTCCCCCCACTGGCTAATTTGGGAACGGGAAAAAGAGGTTAGACACCTTTTCCTTCTTGTTATTTATTCCGCTATCGGGCATAGTGTAACTATGATGCGGCTACAGTCTGTTGTAATTATTCAATAGATGACGACACGCAATCTGTCGTACTAGATATTATTATTGTATCCAAATACACGATTCCGTTGGTTCACAAAACTGTTTGCCACACGCGTTTCAGATGGAACCATTAGCACACAAAATACTCGTCGTCGGTGGAAACGGTTTCATTGGCAAGTCGTACATCCTCGTCTTCCCAAAAACTTTGAATCACCACCATCAGGTTCTGCCGTATGCAAGGCCGCCCTAGCACGGGGTATCCAGGTGACCAGCATCAGGTACATTCATTCTTCAACAACGCATTGTTCAACGCCACGTCGTTCAATACAATACACAGCTCTTCAGGAACACCCTACAAAACTCCAAAGGGACACTCCCCTGCGTGGGTTGCCAATGTCAGCCTCGTTATTCAATGAGTCCATATCCTGACCCCCGTCTTTGTTACTAGGTGGAGTGGCGCAAGGCTGATGCTCTTCTTCCCGAGACTTACGCGGATATCCTTCCGAAAGTCGGTGCAGTCATTCACACGCTCGGAACTCTCCTCGAGGACGGGAAATACAAGTCCGCGTTGGCACACGGCGACCTCATTGGCCTCGTTGGGGCTATTGCGGGCGGAGGTACCAACCCGCTCGACAGAGGACCACAAAGGCGTACCTACCAAGTGATAAATCGAGATTCCGGTGCGTTCTTCCCTCGACTAGATGTCCTTTCAATGAATGAACGTGCTTCACTCAACTCAGCCCTTCGAGTCTGCGAAGCGTTCACATCCAGTAAACCCGACCCTGAGGTCACGTATGTCCGCCCATTTATCTATTTATCGGCCGAAGACATATATCGACCCCTGATACCCGCCATGTATATCGAGACCAAACGCGAAGCAGAGCAAAGAATAAACCAACACCTTCGCAACCATCCGAATCATCGTGGTGTGTTCATTCGTCCAAGTGAGCCGCCTTCTCCCTCATGCAATCTATCTTCTTATAAGAGCCGACAACGTGCTTACGGCTCGCATTCTCTTCAAGGCCTCGTGTACCACGCGCATCACAGGCCGCTGACGTCCCCTCTTGCCACACTGATCGACCTGTCAGCCTCTATACATGCAAGCGTTCCCAAGGGCCTGCCAACCCCGTCATCCTTGCTCCGAGCCGTAGGCCACGCCTTCCCGTCTTCTCATGGTTCGCCGCTCTCCTCCCCCCTTCATTCAATCGCGAACGCACTCTCAATTCCGCCGATTCATGTCGAGCACGTTGCAGAAGCCATTTGCATAGCACTCGACCCTACAAAGGGCGTCAAGGGTGTCGTCGGCGTAAGAGAAATGAGGGAGCTCATTGGTTGGTCGGAAAAGGGACAGGAGCCGCGCCTTGGACGTGCATAAAGTAAAATAACAGGCCTTCCCCGCAGGAAGGCCGGTTGTCAGCCATATGACTCGTGTTTGGTTTATAAAGGCTATTTCGGGCATGCGACAGTTTCAGATGAACGCCTTTTCTGGGCGGCACCTACTTATCCGCGACGTGGGGATGTGATCTAATACTCCACAGATATCTGGGGCGGAACCTATCGATGGACCTGCCAGTTCGTGAACCAGTCCAAAGTTGTGCACCAAACTTAACTCACGTAAGTCATTTTGAGTTCAGTGTCGACAATACGGGACGAACCTGCCATCTGAGGGCTCGTGGAGCCTCGTCCGGTGACCCGTGGTGTTGCCTTGGACTCCCTGTCGTGATCGCGCCCCTCCTCCAACCCAGGCCGAGGTACATCACGAGGTCTGCATACGTGGTCGCACGGCCCTTTGACCCTTTATTGTTTTGATTTGGACATCCTTGGAGACTACGCCCGTGCATCAGGTTCTGGCCGTGGATTTTAGTCTCAGTCACTGCTTCTGAGCGGTCACTTGTGGCCGTGTTTAGAGCGTTGTACAACGTTAACATGCACGTCGGACATCGTAACCGGAAAAACTATTATGCTTGGAAGGCCACGCCTGACGAAATTCCCCCTTGGCCGTGCAAAAAAAAAAATCATCACTTGAAACAATGAAATCGGTGATTACATGTCATTAGATATCAGCAGCACCGCATTTCATTCAGAAACCGAACCTGCCCGAAATTCAGGCAGCCAAACAAGCAATAGCTAGAGGGTCCGTGGGCTAAAGGGCAATTCTCCCAAATATAATGACATGGGGACTCACATGTTCCGGGCTTCACTGTAACCGGCGCAGTTGTGCCAAGGGAATCTTCAATGGTACACCCTGTGGATGTTCCTATCCAGAAGATCAGTGGGATGGTATGGATATAGCGATCAAGCACGCGCCAGCAGCGATATTAACCGCCTAGGTCAGCGCATCGCCAATCTACTCGATAAGGGTTCCAATCGGATTTGCTCCGGGTCAACTAAAGCAACGGTGAAATGAGTAAACCACACTTCCATGCAGACAAAGAACATGTGAAAACTGGAAACCAAGGTATAATGGACATGTACAAGGAAGTTAAGGGGCTGGATGGCAAAGGCACGGTTAATGAATGGTACAACTCGTGGATGTAACTTACGTACCCCAACCACCACCGTTCCAAGTAATGAATGTGGGTTCGCATTCGACGGCGTCGGAACTAACCCCACGTCATCAGCTTTTCAATGGAGCAGTATTACGGAATGTTGATGGTCAAAATGGTGGGTTGGCTCGCAATGACAGCAGTAGCAAATATGCCAATAATGTCAGAGAAAATCAATCTTCGCATTTCTTCAAAGCGCGCTCGTGCGTCTGGCCACCTTTATACAATTGTACCGCGGTAGGCAATGTGACCTGCAGAGGGCAGAACGATGGTAGAATAGAAAAACACGACAAAGTCCGCATCACCTACGAGAGGTTAGAATGCATGGCAAGTGAAGCTTTGCTGGGATGACGACATGAATGTAGCACCCGTCGAGGAACACCGAGCTACGGACTGATGAAGCGCGGTAAAGCGGCGGAGGTAACCATCAAGAAAGCGCACACGTGGGAGAAAAAAAAAAGGGAGTCCGTTTCTCTGTGCACCGGGCTAGAAGTCGGGCTGGCGGTTGAATGAGCTAGAAGCGCGATACTGATACTACTGGTTGCGATCGCAAGCAACCACCGCGGGCGATACTTGGCAATGCTCGGTGACGTGACGTTTCAGTGGAATGATTTCATTCAAAGTTTCAAGGGGCCATCAAGGGCGCGCAAGGCGAAGTCTGACTAGGGCTGGCCGTGTATTGTGCCTCGCGAACGAGTAGGAGGCTGTCGTTATGATCATCAGGCATATGGCAGGTACATCACCGTGGGCCAAACCCTACATACCTGGATTATTATTTTGTTTCGTCTGCCGAGGTGGAGACTACCTGCACAATTTTCAGCTTTCAAACGTCCATGGTGAGAATGGCTACTCACGGTGTCAACATGATTCCCCGTGACCTCATCAATTATGCGCACACGCAAGTTTATCCCACCCCACCAACAAGCTCAACGTCTTCGCCGTCCTCACAGCGACTCTTTCCCGGCTCGCTCGACGACGGTCTGAGCGACCGTATCCCATCCGTTCTTCATCCACATCGTCAGGGTTATCTGGAGTCTAGGCCCATCAGGCTAGGCCGCTTATTCACGTTTCGTTGCCGAGTCCGATCAGACTGCGTATTCCAAACATCGTCTGATACAGCCAGTTAGCATATAAGCCTGGGCTCTAGGGACTCTTTCTTCTTCACGAGTATCCTTTCATGACCTCTACTTCCCTTGCCAAGTCTGCTGCCTCTGCAATTCGTGCCGCACCTGCTCCTGGCACACGAGGAATAGCAAACTCCACCTCTTCAGGCAAGGCGTTACCCCTTTCCCTCGATAGCCTACGTGGTGGAGTAAATGAGTGTGACAATGGCAAGATGCTACGTATGCTCATGTTTGGAAAACCTGGCGCTGGAAAGGGCACACTTGCCTCACGACTCGTGAAAAAGTATGACATCTTGACGATCTCTACTGGTGATCTCTTGCGCCAACACATTGCCGAGGGGTTAGTACACCATTTTGTCATTGCTTCGTCGCTTCCGACGCACCGCTCACCTACTTGCAGGACTCAAGTTGGCCGCCAAGCTGGTGACATTGTAGCGCAGGGAGGACTTGTCCCTGATGACCTCATGCTCAAGGTTGTCACCAGCAAGCTTGATGCGCTTCTCGACAGGGTTTGTTTAAACGGGTACTTGTCATCGCAGTGATTATTGACCCGTTCCTCAGCATTGGATATTAGATGGTTTCCCCCGCACTCTAGGACAAGGTAAACTTCTCGATACCCATTTAGAGTATGTATACGGACCCTTGTCGTGTGTATCCCCCTGAACGGTTCTACAGAGGCCAAAATACACCTCTGTCGTTGGTTGTGAACCTTGATGTCCCTGACGAGGTGATTCTTGGCCGGATATCCGATCGTTGGGTGCACCTCCCATCAGGGCGAGTGTACAACATGTCCTACAACCGTCCCAAGGTGGACGGCTTTGACGACGAAACTGGAGAGCCTCTCACAAAAAGGCCAGATGACCATCCAGTGAGTAGTTGTTCTCTACATATGATGCGAACATGAAGCTCACGTGTCATGTCACGCAGGAAATCTTTTCACGCCGTTTACAACGGTTTTATACCTCTACATCGCCCCTTGTCTCGTACTATGCCTCGAATCCCAAGTCTGCCCGTCTCGTCACTTTGCATGGTGAGACGTCTGACGAGATCTGGCCGAAACTCGAAGCGGTCGTTCTGTCATCATTTCCCAGCTTGCGGGAGCGTTTTCCGCGTCGAGGACGGTACAGTCTCAGCAATCCTTTCGTATTGCCAAATAAACGCTCGCAGAGAAGCCCAGCAGTATGGAGTAATTAAGCATTGGACACGTATGTTCGTTAGTTCGCTCACATCTCTTGTCGAATACCACCAAGACTAGTGTGACCTACTAGTTGTCCTATCCTGTACTACTATATTTTACAGAAAAGTTGATACCCGAAAGAGAAGATACGTGTTTACCCGAGCTGCGGCGCATCCCGACGCGAGTCTCAAGTACACAGCCTTGTCATCCTCCTTAGCGTGACGCTGCTTTTGTTCGCCTCAAGGCATGCGGTATAATAACCGCCTCGTCGACACTTTCCTTTGATTAATTTGACCTCCCAACCTCGATTCATGGCGCTGCTCACCTCCTTCGCCTCTCTCCCTCACTTGCCTTTGCGCGTTGCTGCACGATCCGTCTGCAGCATCGTCCCATACAACATGTCACGAGAGTTACCGCCCTACATGAACATATCCACTTCTGAAAAGAGCACTACCCAGAACAAACCTGTTCTGCGTATGCTCTTGTTCGGAAAACCATGTTCTGGCAAAGGTACCCTCGCCACCCGTCTCTCGAAAATGTACGACATGTCGACGATATCCACCGGCGACCTGGTTCGACAACACATTGTGGCAAGGTCAGTCACTTTCTTTGGCAAATACGCGCGTCACCGAGTGATTGATTTCTGTCAGGACTGACATCGGGAGGCAAGCAGAAGAGATCGTCGCTGCTGGCGGTCTCCTACCAGATGAAATGATGCTAGACCTGATTACGACTAAACTCGATACCCTCCAGGAGAACGTGGGTGTCTTCTCGTCACCTTTGTGTCATGTATGGTTCACACGTGCGTTCATAGAGCTGGATCCTAGACGGCTTCCCCCGCACACAGCGACAGGGAAGGCTATTGGACGATTTCCTCGCGTAAGCCGTGCAGCATTCGCTGCGATGTCCATTTCCTAACTTGATTTGTAGTAACCACAACATACCGCTTAATTTAATCGTGAATGTCGACGTCCCGGATGACCTGCTGCTTCAATGGATTTCCAATCGCTGGGTTCATCTCCCATCGGGTCGTGTTTACAGCACATCCTATAATCCTCCCAGAATTCCTGGATTGGACGACGTGACGGGTGAACCCTTGACGAAGCGACCAGATGATAATCCAGTACGAAATTTCAGTTGTTCTTTTTTGCCTGTCCTATGGCACTGATCGTTCCATCCCTCTTCTAGGAAGTGTTTGCTCGTCGCCTCGAACACTACTATGCGCAGGTCTCGCCTCTCCTCTACTATTACGCCTCACGAGCGTATTCCACGCGTCTCATGGATCTGTGCGGAGACTCGGACGCCGTCTGGCCTACGCTGGAGACGGCCGTGCGCGGATCTTTCCCCGGTGTCCGCGAACGTGTTTTTGCCGAACCACGAACACGACTCGGACAGCCACAAGTCAGGTTGCCATTACACGCGTCGTTGGCTGTCGCGGACGGATTTTGCACTCCATAGACGTCGTTTATCGAAGACGCTATCTTTTTTAGATCGTATAGATAGATTTGACTCGTGCTGATTTTTCTTTCTTTTATTTTCTTCATCCCCATTCACTCGTTTGGCCTGTAGATATTATGTACCATGGATGATCGCTATTCTTATTTGTCAAGGTGCTGTAGATCTGTATCCCACATCGGTATTTGTACTCTATACCCCTCACGTACATATCCAGATTAGTAGTACAGTAAACATCCACTGAGAATCAAAACCACTCGTAGAAGCTGGCCAACGGCAGGATACTCCGAGCCAATGAGCGTTGCCAACGTTGAAAACGAACGTGCTACAATTCGACATCCAAAAGCGCAGTACACGAGTAGAAAGCGGGGCTTCGGGCCACCAACCTGGCATTGCCTACAGGAATCTAGGACCATCCAATAATCATAAGGACAAGAGGTGAAGCGAAATAGCTGTCGATACATTCAGTAACGGAAGAAAGATCAGGCCATACAAGCTCGTCCGAGAGGAATGACTAAGAGAAACAGTGTTACGCATGACTCGAGAGAAAAAAGTCCTGAAATCACGGATTAATGGTGAAGATAGCAAGACGACAAAACATTGACAGCAGGGGTAACGTCTGAGTGTGTTCTAAGATATCGGTCGCCGTCAGTACCCGTGATGAAGTAGAATTAGGTAGATGAGACAATGTCACAAACATGAATAAACGAGATAGGCAGAAGGCTGCCAGCAGCTCCATCCCTCGAGTTCATATCTCCATCGCCATCTAGGCGATCTCCCAGACTGATGTCTCCAAGACACGGAATATCGACGTGTCTTTGGAGTTCTCCGACCACCCGACGGCCTCTCTCCAGTTCATGGAGTTGGCTTCCTTCTCTCCAGCTCCGGCAAACAATCCAAGGTCATCATCGGATATGCCGCGAAAGATGAGGAACAGTCGGGTGAAGACGCATGGGTCGGCAGTTACTGAGATATCGATGGCGTTAGCGATCTTGGTAGGGGAGAGGAAGCGATATGCAATGTTCTTATAGGCAGAGAATGCATGTAAGTTGTTACTGAAGCGAGTCTGTTAAGAACCCAGAAAGGACGGACGACCAGGAAAGCATACTTGATAAAGTTAGTTCGCGCGTGTAAAGACATTCCGAGCTGGTCCAGCACGTTCATCAGGTGAGATATGAAGTCGCGAAAAGACATTGCGAAGCCGTTCCGTGGTGCGATAAATTCGTTGGGATCAACCATGGCCGGGTCGGGTCTAGTAGGGAGAAAAGATGTCAATGTCAGTGGAACACATGGTCCGGACAATCACTTACATCGCTTCATAGTACAAGGAAGTTACAACCATTTCGCTCTCAAAATGTTCAAGCGCACCACCAGGATGCACTCGCAAGAAATATTTGTGTTTATGTTCTCCTACGTTCTCGGCTGGTGGCCAGGTCAAGGCGAGCGACCAGAGGGGGTTTACTGTCAAGATGACATCACAGTATTGCTGAGCAGGGGCGAGGATGCTCAGGTGACACTTGGCCGTGGTCGGGCGGGCAGCGGAGGTGAGTTTGGTCATCACACGAGAATCGAAGAGAAAGTCGGGGGTAATGTCGGGGTCCTTCATCTTTGTACCGGTGAAATCGACACTGTGGGTATCGCCGGAGTGTACGATGTTGAGTTTTCCCCAGAACATGCCGTCCACGATGGTGCCATCTTCCATGCACGCCATGTCGACGTCATCGGCGGAGGAAACTGTAGTTTCAAGTGCGATATGCTGTCCAGGGACGAGCTCGAGGTTGAAGGTGGCGGGCATTTCTGTGACTGGCGGGGGGCTGAAGAGGCAAAAGGTCGCTACGCGGTGCGTACTTGGCGGACGAGATACTTACGGGGGTGGACTACACAAGTGTCAGCGACAGGACGAAGAGAAAGGGAGAGGACGCACGGTGGTTCGTCGGGTGGCGGAGGAGCGTCACTGACGATCTCTACGCGAAGACCCTGAACGCCCATGATGGCGATCTGCCATGAATCTTCGCCAGTCAACTGCATTGTTGGACCACGCGGACGAGGGATGAGTGTCCCGCATTGCGTCAGAACGATCACAGATAACGCACGTAAATATACGGTCCGGAGACTAATCGCTGGATGTGATCTCAGCAGGGTGGAAGTGAGGGAGGTATGAAGGGACGAACGGAGGCATGGAGAGAAGCAAATTCAGTGGGGACTCGCAGGCTGAAGATGGCATCAGGGGGAGGTTTTGTCCAGTCTCTGGCAACGGCCTCGAGTTCCTAACGGGTCTGGATCAGTGGAGGGAGAGGTGGGGCACTGGGATGTGAGCCTCACAGGAAAGCTTTGTGGCAGCTGTGGGGAGGGATGAGTGAGCGTTAGGGGATAGGGAAGGGAGACTGACGACTCTGACGGTCTCCATGTCGCCGTACGCGAGGGTGAGGAGACGCTGCCTGGCGAGCGCCATTTGGGACTGCTTTTCGCGGTACTCGCTGTCCTTGTCGCTCTTTTTGTTCTTGAACTTGTTCCAGAAGGACTGGGAGGGGAGACTCGCGCTGGTAGATCTGTAGAGGAAAGATAAAGAGGAGCAGGGGGTATGCATGGAGGGACGTACGCTGGGGAGAGGAGCATATCGAACGGGGCAGGATGGTGGTCGATGGACAGGCTGATTTTTTGATAGCGCGCAACACGCGACGTACCAACACGAGGCTTTCTCCATTCGTCCATGCCCATCCCATGCTATCCCAATTCTACCTCCTCGTCGCCCACGACGACGAGCTCGTGTTCAACGTCGACCCCCACCCTTGCGCCACTTTCCGTACCCGTGCCACGTGCCACACGCCTCCATCTACTCGACTCGATTCATGTACTTGTCTCGTCTCCCGCGTGCATTTCCCATCGCTCAGCGCTCCTTCGTCTCCACCGTCCTCCTCTCCCGCACATGGGAGAACCAGACCCTCGTGGAGCTCCGCAAAGAGGCAAAAACGCGCGGTCTGTCCACGTACGTTTTTCCGGGCTTTCGCACGAAATATGTCTACTCATACTCTTGTCTCTTTTTTTGGCATGTCGTGCTGACCGTGGTCACAGCAAGGGGAACAAGTCAACATTGATTGCTCGCATCCAAGAACATGAGGAGAGCAGCGTGGCTTGCGCCTCTCCCCTCGTCCACACACCCGGCACAATTCGGAGTGCTTCAACCAACGTGGATTCTCCATCCTCGAAAAAGACTTCCCAAGCAGCCTCTCCTGGCATTCCGCTGGCCGCGCAACCTGACAGCACATCCACAAATCCCGGTTTCCTGGCTATCAAATTGCCTGATCTTTCCCAACCCTCTCCCAATGTGCCCGTGCAAGTCGTGAGTTTCATCTGTTTCATCTTTGGCTCTATTTTGTCGTTGATATCTCTTTCCCTCTCCGTCAAATTTGATATCTCACTATAGCCCTATGTGCCCGACTTTTGGAATTCCGCCCAACCAAAAGCTGCCACTCCCTTGGAACCTGAGCTCCCCAAGTTGCACGTCGTCAGCGGGTCAGCCACTCATTATGACGGAGGGCCAACATATAACCTTGAAAAACATCAAGAAGGTGACTTGATATCCCCGACCGTTCAAGCGGATGACCCTCCAGTCAGCAAGGAGGTCGGATTCTGGGCAGACTTTTGCGAGGGTCTGGGACTGCCACGATCGTTCAGCGCCCGTCGCACGATGTCCAACTTAGCTGCACAGGCGGGAAAGGATGCATCCCAAACTCGCTCGAGATCGTTGACCGATGAAGAAAGGAAAGGCTTGTACATCCTCCTTGGCATCGTTGGAGGGTCATGGTTGGTTGCAGGGCTCGTGAATCGACAAACAGTTGTTGCAGAGGAGCATGACACACAGAACCAGCACTAGGACATTGACTCCTTTTGTAGAATCGCGGACAGACAACGAGACCTATGACTAGTCACCCCAAGGCAGATGTAGAAACTTGATGCAATTGACAAGTACGTACCTGGCGTGTCGTTTGGTTCAGCAATCCGTTATTTGGTAACCTGACCGGATCAATCAGCGTTCTAGATATTCACCTCCCTGGACAAAAGCAAGAAGGTTCGCTCAATTGATATCATTTGCAATGCTCAAACACTAGTACTAATAGCAATGCTCCACACTTCGAATAGGATTCGTCATCAAATTCCCGTCGAGAATTAATTGTCACCGCTGGGCTTCGTACCGCCCATAACTTGCCCCATCCTACGGTCAGATCTCATCAATTACTCCGGCTGCGCTGTCGCCTCGTCTCCGACAAGATTCTTGCAAGGTCCTCGGATTTCCTGCCTGTCCGTTCTCGATGTCTTTAGATTCATCCATCACCTTCTTCACAATTACCGCACTGTCATTGACAACTTCCGAGTTCCGTGGGCTCATCACTGGTGTGCACACTGCCTTCTGGCTCGCCACAACAAGATTGATCCCATATGTAATGTAACCTCATCGCAAACAATTCCAGTGACTCGTTCTAAAAAAGAATGAATACTTCGTGGCAATATTTCAAGCGAACAGTGTACATCATGCGGTAGTAGTTACAGTGGGTGGCGTGTTTGACGGGTCGGTGGAGCTGGTAGACACATTTCCAGTTCCACCGTTCTTGCCTCGCCCCCATCTGACAGATATTCTCTCCTCGTCCATGTCAAGACCATGTGCCCAGGATTCTGCCGCCTGTTCTGCAGATGTTCGATTCTTGAAGTTGACAAAGGCACACCTTTGCTGGGGTCAGTTAATGGCGGTGGGACTAAATAGCAGATGCGCACCTCGACTTCGCCACATGAACTACTGACTTGAGCTCTGATGGAGGGACGTGAGGTAGTGAGTTCACGACAAGCGTTCGTATTTCCGCTTCTGACGCGGAAGCAGGAAGCGATGATAGGAACAACGACGTCTAGGATCATGAGTACACTGAGTGGGGATTCGAAACGGAAACATACAATGGACTGGTCTTCTGGAGGCTTGAGCCCTTGCGCTATAGCATGGTTTGCCATGATTCTTCGTGCAACGGGGTCATTTTGACCGTGATAACGGTCTTTGATACTCTGGTGCGCGAGTTCATTGTCCGCCGGTTTCTCATGTCTGCACAGCAAGTCAGTCATTCAAAATTTGTTCATAGACAACAATACACACCTATACGGGCATTCATCCCCTCGTTTACACTCACCCTTGACGAAGAATGAACATACGTGTGGTCGGTTACGCTTGTAGTAAGGATTCGTGCGTGCCAATTCCTTCAGCATCTCCTTCCCTGCAGAGCTTGCCCTGCCGCCTAATTGCAGCATCGACGTAGTACCATCTGCTATCTGCTCGCAGACGCGTTGAGACCACGCTTGGAACGATGACGTTGAGGGAAGACTGTACCTTGTACTCCATGTTTTGCGCATAGTACTCGCGGTTGATGTCACTCGTTGGAGCCTCGCTCTGGACAGCCAACGCAGTATCACGAACTTGGGTCGGTAGACCATACTCGAGATCCAGCAGACATGTTTGACAGACGTTCTTGACCTTGGCACACGTTTGGCAAATGACGGTGGCTTTGTAACGAGCGCCTGAGCCGGGGTTCCAACGGAAAACGGTGAATGGACGTGCGCAAGTGCCACACGAACGGCCAAACTCTTGTTTTGACTGACGAAAACACCTCAACATCGGGGTGGCATGTAGGGAACGAAGGACGTACCATTCTGATGAAGGGATTGTCACCCAGACCTGTTCTATTGTGTCAGCCTGAACTCGGTGCATCTATAAGACTGGAGCAGCCGTACATGTCTCGCAGAGAATTGGAAACTCGCTCTGCTCCCAGTTTGCTTTGTTGAGATCGGCCTTGGGCATGGTTGTGATGGTAGGTAGTCAAAGGACCCGGTTCAAAATTGTTAAGGATATATGCTGACTAATTAACCCCTGTCTGTGCTACGTGTATGTGATGATCAACGACAGATTGAACGGCAAAGTGGACGCAGTGACGATGACCTCTCCGCCTTCCTCCACTAGCTCTGATACCTTCTTCTCCAGGTTCGGCCGGGTCGCCTGTTCAAGCTGCGGAGGAGCCTGGAAATATATCTGTCTCGTCGACGTCGACAGAGAAGGTTTCTTGATTTGACTGCACACCCATGTCGTTAGCATGTGTGGGGACAATGAACACAGTGCAAAATTCCTACATGGTCTGCTTCTCCGTCAACATCTCGATCAGCTGTTCGACGCTCCACTCCCGACTTAGTGATATCTCCAAAGCCTCCCCGCCACAAACCGGACAGTGCTCACGCCGCTCGTGCTCAAACGTATATGAGTACACCCCCTCAGTACCTATCAGCATGAAGTAATTATTGAGATATGCCGCAGAACTGGTTGCGATTTTGAATGCTTCGTTACAACATGATGCTGAAATCATGTTGGAAAACAGAGAAACGATCCCAGTGGATGAACGTACCAGCGATAATGGCGTTTGTCGAGGCTATGGCAGGTATCACGTTCTTGACAACACCTTGCGTGAGCGACCAAGTCACCCCCTCGATCTTGAACTCCTTGGCTCGGGCAGATGCGACAGTGTACAACCAGCCGATATGTTCGGGATCATCAGTATCAAGCTTCTTCTCTAATAAAAGATCAGACAAAGACAAGATGCGATTGTCGAATAAACTAACCCCCATGTACTCTGGGCCACTCGAGTACGGATGCCCATTCAATGCAATGCTCTGGAAGACGGGGTGTATTGGCAATTGTGCAGATAGGGAATGTCGTAGGCTTGTTTAGCATGTCGAGGGAACACTCGTAACAGGACGACACGGTGGGAAGAATGACGCGGGCTTGACCCTTGAAACCTGTGATACAAGTTGAAATCTTGGTACTCGAGAGGGCCATCGTAGCAAACCTTCCGTGCCACCGTCAATTAGAGGTTTCAAACTCTCTGGATTCTCTGGGTCGATCAAATTAACAAGCGTTGCGTTGATCCATCGACGCGCCTCCACGGAGTCAAGGCCGCAAATGACGAGATTAAATTGCATGTAGTAGTCGTCACCTTTGTCTTGAATCTTTCCAAAATAGCTGCGTCGAACGTGCAGCGGGAACGATTATTATGAGAGTCATGTACTCACGGAGTGACATTCACACCTTGCACTCGCTTCATAACATACTCGGCCGCCACGATGGCTTTCGGTTTGCCGACATCGGCCGGTCTTTTCATTGTGTTTCAGCAGAGAGCGTCGCGTTAAACGCATAGTACAGGCGCACCTGAATAGGAACTGACGATTGAGGTTGCTGATATCGATGGTGTCCATGTCGATGACGTGGATATCCTTGAACCCCGTCAACGCAAGGTTGGCTAGGATCTCGCAACCCAACCCGCCAGCACCGATGACCAGGATTTTGCACTTGTTCCTAAGAAAGTCTTTGACCTGAGAAATGTAAGGATAGGCCTGCTGACTCGCGTACTAGTGTGCAGCCATACCTCATCTCCAGCCAAGAAAGATGGATCTGTTCTTGGACCTGGTCGATCTAGGACTTGGTCAATGTGAAGGTAGCGATCCTGCCAGTCATCCGAGGTTGCTGATCCGTTGACATGGAGCGAGTTGGTTGCCATTAATGAACTGAAGCAAAGTCTAAGGAATGTCTACAACCCTTGAGTTGGCCGTTCTACGTGATGAGCGTTGACGCGTTGCACCCCGAAGCCCCTCACGATCAGGGTATGTCTTCGTTATGTAAGCTTGCTGAACTGTTAACACCACTTCGTACGAACTCGAGTATGGCTCAGACAAGCCAAGCGTTGAGCTTTAGCGGCCACCAGTACCTGCGGCAACGCTTGGTGGTGTCAGTGCTTAGCGGAAAATCAGTCCGAATAGACAAGATCAGGTCCGAGGATAAAAATCCGGGTTTGCAAGGTGTGTTCTGCAACCATGGTCTGTCCTGTCCTCGCTAATCAGACTCTCTGACGCCTCAGACTACGAAATAAGCCTGCTGAAATTGTTGGAGAAGGCGACCAATGGTACCGTCATTGAAATTTCCGTCACTGGTATGGCGCAAGTGAATCCAAGGTATATCTACTTAAATGAAACCTGTCAGGTACTGCCATCCTCTTCAAACCAGGAATCATCTCTGGGGGACCGGTAACCCACGAATGCCCACTCTCGCGCGCAGTGGGTTACTTCCTTGAACCTCTCATTATGCTCGCACCCTTTTCGAAGAAGCCATTTCAGTTTACCTTGCGAGGGATCACGACGGATGACATAGACCTTTCCGTATGTTCTGCGTCAAATTAACCAGCTCAATGATACTGAAAACTGCCAAGGTTGATCTCATCCGGACGGTGACCCTTCCCCACCTCCAGCTCTTCGGGATCTCTGACGGTGTTGAACTAAGGGTGGGTACTTTTCAGCATCGATTCAACGCCGCAGGCTGGACTAGAGATTGACAGATAAAAAAACGTGGCGCTCCTCCAGAAGGCGGTGGAGAAATCCAATTTCTATGTCCCGTTGTTAAGCAAGTGAAAACACTCAACTTCGTTGAACCAGGCAAAATCAAGCGAATAAGAGGAATTGCGTGGGTGATATCTGAGCTGTGCAGAACTACCGCTTATGAATGCGTCCGCATACAGACATGCTGTGCGAGTGAGCCCTCAGTTTTCGAATCGCATGATCGATTCCTGTCGCTCGGTCCTCAATCGTTACATACCTGACATCTATCTCTACTCTGATGTATACAAAGGTGACGAGAGTGGAAAGTGAGTCGCACTGTCCTAGCCTTCTCCTTGATGGATTGTCGTGTAGATCCCCAGGTTACGCCTTAACTCTGCTAGCAGAGTCCACAACCTCTGCTATACACTGTGCTGAGGCTGTTGCAAAACCTGGTGGTACTCCAGAGGATGTAGCACTCTTAGCGAGCCGCGCTCTCTTGTCTGAGATACGGCGTGGAGGATGTATTGATCGGAAACATCAAAGCCTTGTTCTTTTGATGATGGTGCTAGGTAGCGAAGACGTAGGGCGGTGTCGGATGGGCGAAGCCTCTCCCCGGACGTCAGTACTCTGGCAACCAATGCGAGGCTGATGCTTATACTATTGCATTCAGGATCCAGCTTCTTTGGGATATCAAAGCCTTCTTCGGAACGTCATTCAAAATAGCATCTGCAAAACCGTCTGATCCATCCTGCACGGAGTCATTCTACTCATGTTATGGAATTGGCTATGTCAACGTCAACCGCACGCTTGGTTAGAGTGTACACCAATACTACAAGGAAAGCACTGTGCTCTCGACTTTAACCTACTCCGAAGTGTCTTGTCGCTTAACGATAAATGATTGACACTCTGCCGAAATCTCCGTCTCCTCTCCCGCCCCCAATCGCGGCAAGCCATTGCTGGAGTAATGGCCACCCTGCCTCAAACCTTGTCGATAATTCATCCGTGTGATGTTCACCGTCAAGCAAACAAACCAGTTCAGGAGGTGGGGTCGGCGCGTTAAATAACTGCCCCGACCCTTGGGAGGAGGATGTATGAATCTGCGGGACCATCGGCGCTGATGGTGAACGAGATAATCTTGGACACCCAGTGGATATGGGTCCGACAGAAGGTCCATACCCCAAGGAGCGACCATCTTTGCTCGACACTTCCGACTGTTGGTATGATAGTCGGCGACCATCCGAGTTTACTCTCGGTCGTCCGACAGATCGTTCGCGAGCAGTGTTAACCTCTTCTGGGGATGGTTGATTACCAATTGTAATATTCGAACCACTTCTCTGAAGCGTTTTAAAGCGTAGTTGTTCCAATACTTTTTCTGCTGCGCTGGCCCTTCGGGGTGCGCTCTTGGTCAAGTCGACTTCTCTAGTCGGCGAACTAAGGAGAGCTTCGGTGTTGACTGGGACAGTGAACGGAGTGTCGGGGAGCCGCCCTCTAAAGCGGCTGAAAGATTCAGGGGAATCCACTAGATGGGTCGTGCGCTGCGTTCCGAGTTGGGCAGAAGATGATGAAAAACTCTGTCGGCGTCTACGATTTGCTTGTGAGGACTCTGGAATCAATACCGGGTAGCGGTGAACTCGGCGAAGAAAACCCTAGCAAAGAGTGTATATTTAATAGAGTGGCGAGACACATACTTCGCTGGCGTACCTTTATGACGCCAAAGCTCGTGAATCTTCGAACGTCAATACCAAGTTCGTGTACCTCGTGGCTTTCCATCCACTCGAATACAGTCCGTCCTGGTTTCAGCCGAGAGTAGAGATGCAACAACTTGGGCCAATCGGGGATTGGTTTTCCTAGTGTATGTTCAAGACACGCATATAAAGGTCAAGCTAATGAGTTACCTGGCTTGGTCACGTAAGGACCACACTCATCCTTGACGTGAGGCTCATCTGCGAGCCACTGGACATTCTTTCTCAGTGTATACATGTTTGAATATTGGAATATGTCAATTGTCATTATGACCTGGTAATACCTCACCGTATGATTGAGTATAGAAAGGTAGGCCCAACGTAGAAGACTTGACACTTACAGAAGATGGGAGATCGCTTGACGAGTTAGCTCGAGGTCGCAGTCCGCCAGCTGCGCAATGTGACTGACATGGTTCACGCCATTGATGTATTGGCAGACCTGAAGAAGTAGCTATCAAACAGCCCCGAGTCGAGACATAACGAGTCTACCTTTCTCATCGTGAGATCCCAGTTATCCTCTATGCGTTTCGACAGATTTATTAACGCGAGAGGCACATGCCAATCCCTTACTGGGGGTGGGTTAGGGTAGAATGGGAGAATCTTCAATTCGATAGAGTTGAAATCATCGATTGGGATCGAGGTCTCGGAATATGAATTCAAGTCCTCGTATAGTTGCTCGATGATGGTGTACATTGCCGACGATGTTTGAGGGCTAGAAAGAAACATTGACTCTTCCTGCAAAGCAAAGTTGTGAGCTTGATTTGTTGGGAAAGATCCGGAAGGACAAACTTCGCAAGCTGTCAGGACCCTACTGACTTTTCGGACGATAGGTTCATAGCAGCTCAGATTCGCCGAACGTTCGAAAACGAAACAGAGGTTGAACCTGAAGAAGTACCGCTCATACTTTCCAGCGAGGGACACTGGAAGTCCAATGATGCGATAGTTACCCGTCGCACACACGACGAGACGACCACAAAGAGGGTTCGGGGGGATAACATACTTTGATATGTCGTTAAAGTTAAAGAGGGTCCTGCTGGAGGAGGAGGAACGGTGTTGGGGAGAAGGCAAGTGACGCACAGAGCTTGGACGCTGGCCGCCTGCCGAAATCAAGGAAGAACTAGACCGACGGGATAACTTCTGCTCCTCCCCCTCAGCCAAGGTCACGCTGGACGGTTTCGGCGATGAAGTCACGGACAAGCTGGCAGCTGGTGCAGCTGGTGCTATAAGACCTTCAGGAACTTGGAAAACGATTTTTGGGCCAGTCTTGACATCGAATATCGCGTAGAACACGGAGTGTATTCTAGGCAGGAATGTCTCTCCCTCGGCGAGGGGCATTTTAGGTTCAAGTATGTGTGACGATCAACAAGTTGGCTGTCGCGCTATGGTCTGTTAATAGAGTGGCCGCCCTCATATTAGTGGATGTACCCTACACGATGTGCAACTCAAAACAAGTAATATGAAGGGTCTATAGTCCGTGATGGATACATAATATCGTAGAAAGTGTCCTAACGAAATTGATAACAAGGTGTCTTGTTGTACAATCAAAGGGCTCCCGTGAGTGCAGAGGTTAGACTCTAAAAAGGCATAAGAAAATCATATTATGCTTTCTCGAAGAATCCCTTACCGCGACGTCGGATGCCGTCAAGGGGCACAAGAAACTGGCAGAGTTACTGATCGTCGGCGAGACTGTGAAGAAAAGCACACGTAAACCCAGCTAGCAGATGAGAAGGTGATCAGATCCTGCAAAATTCCTCATGCATTCGGAACTCGACTTGCCGTGATATCATAGTCCACAGTGATGTCCGACGCTGCACCACCCTCAAGGCCACACTTTGCCGCCAAGTCTGCAATAATCAGGGCACTTGACGACATTGTGGTTGTATATTCAATCGAGAAAGGGAAGGTGAGATTCGTGGTAGTATGTGCATAAAAGTTTACACCGTTCTGTTGTCCTCCTCCAATAAGTGTGTTGTTGATCGGGTAGTAAATCTGAGGAGGTAGTGAGTAAAAGAAAGGTAGATGTAGAGTCGCATACATTCGCCTTTATCGACGAAAATGACACAGAAAAATAATTAGGATTCACGACGCTGTCATTCCGATGAGTGTCCGGCTAAGCTACGAGGCATCTGGAACGCCACACGTACTAGATAGGGATCTCAAGATTGATCTGAACACCGTTGCTCACGGTCTGGATCTATGGACGTAGGGAAGTTTTATTGGTTGCCAGTGATAGTGATGAGAAGAAATCACCTCGCTTCCATTCGACGTAACTTGCACGTTCCCAACCAAGATGTTGGGAGGACGAGTCCACTTAACCAGCCAGGTTTTATTAGTGAAGTTGCGTTCCCTCAACAAGAGTCTACTCACCAGCGCGAGGGGTAGTAAGATGCTGACAATGAGGAAGACGATGATCATGAGGGTACAGCAACAGAACCGCCCGATGCACGCCCCTCGACCACCCTACTAGAAGATTTAAACCCGTTACTGTGATGGAGCCGCTGAGAGGCTCACCCTGGCCCACAAAGCACCATGGTGTTCATAACGCCAGTGTCTCAGATCCCGGGACCGACTGTACAACAACAGCATCTCAGCGTCCTGCTCCGACAGTGGTTCTACACGAATGTTACGATGAAAATACGCACTTCCCAGTAGTGGCTCGCGCAAAGGCCCCTTGGTCATAGTTGCCTTCTGATTTGCCATGGTAGCCAGGGGCAAATGTCGACGCTCCAGGATTCGTGGATTGGCCATAGTTGGCATCTTCTCGATGCCCTCCTGCCCCATAGGAGTCATAGCCGCCCTGGTCATACGCCTGGTGAGGTTGTGCGTTGTTGTACGGGTTATTAAAGCTTGGTGTATCAGTGTACGGCTGGTCATAGCGCCCATACTGTTCGGTATAAGGATCCCTGTATGCCATCGCAGTTCAATGAGGGGACGTTGCGAAGATCTAATAGACGGATGGGTGTGCTGCGGTAAGCTGTTGTTCTGAATAATTTGCCCTATCCGCAGTGGCGCAGAGGTCCATCCTCATTGAGTCGCTCACACGCCCACTCCACTGGAACATTTCTCAGGCGTTTTAGGCAGCAGTCCTTTGAGAACGAAAGCCAGCCCAAGATCTCGTACGTGAAAATATATATTATAATAACATCGACGCTATCACCCAAACCCGTTCGAGCCCTGCGGCATAAAAGGCGTGCGGTTTCCGCCCGAAGCTTTGCCAACATTGCCTGCGGTTGCCATCGCGCTAGATGTCACAGCCAGCGCGGGTCCAGAAAACGCCCGGCCGTGAGAGGAGCCGGGTATAAATCGATTGGTCTGCAAGGTCGAGGATGATTGAAGTGTAGCATTTTGCGTCAGTACTCTTGACGGCGTCCGCAAGCCCACAGAAAACGGTCGCTGAGGAGTCGGGGGCGGTCCCATGCTGTCGGAAATTTGTGTGATTCGCTGTGGTCCAAGGTTCTGTGACGTCGAGATCTCCATCCTTTGGTCAGTATGCGGATATACCTCGCCAGTCGCTGGTTTGAAGCGCTTTCCCTGACTCGGTGGAGGAGGCGGAGCCATCATACCATGATTTGTATCGAGCAATCGTGGTTGTCGGAGGGAAGCTGACTGTTGTTCATGTGTAGGTTGAGGTGGTCTCAGTCGAGAGCTGTCCTCTCCATGGAATGCATATTGTCTAGAAAACGAATAAGAGAGTTGCGCTAGAGAGCGGCGAGAGCATACTCTGCAAACCGGCTGCTACCAGATTTGTCAACCGTATCTGCAAATTCTTGCCCAGACAGTTCTTGTCGACTGAAACTGGGATGTTCCCCAGGAGGAAGAGTAAGACGCAATGGACCCACCGGTGTCGGGTTGGATCTCGGGCTTGAGTTTGTCTTGACGCTGCTGTTTTGACTGTGCCGGTTTTCTTCGTGCTGACTTACAAAGTGATGCTAGTAACGTACCATCGTACTTCGACCATGGGCCGCTTCCCACTATGGTTCAAATGCGCAGATGGTTCTCGGGCTTGGTCCACAACAAATCCCCTGCTGCGGTATAAATGAAGTTCTTTCCGCAGCGCCTCGGCATCCCTGGAAGGCAATTTTTATTGTGAACAAGACACTCGGACAAATTACCAACTTTCTCAACGACCTGCGCTCGTTTCGCAGTCGATCGCAAGTCGAAGAAAGCTGCAAGCACTGACTGCGATAATGTCGCACGAGGGCAGCAAGGGAGTCTTGCTGAAACTGCATTCGGCAGAAGAGAGGTTACGTGCTGAGATGTAAAGTTACCTGATGCAACGTACCTTTACAGCGTTGGCCATGCCGTCGATTGCGTGAGGTAAGGAACGAAACCAATCTGACATGGGTGGATCGATCTAGCAGTAGAGTACGAGGGTGAGGCGTGAGAAGGATAAGAATGGGTGCATACATTGCGCTGGAGAGGTATGAGTTGTATGCCCTGATCACCACATTTTGTGCAACTCTGATTCGGGTCTAATCGATGGTATCAGCACTCGATTCCGCGTGAATAAAACAGTGGGGAACTAACTGAGGTGAGAGTTGCATAAGACATGGCCACACTCCGTGATCCAAAACGGCACAAGGGGAGGTCCTCGGTCGGGTGGCGAGAAAGGAATATGACAGACTGCACAGCAGACAAAGTCCCAGAAATCAAAGTCTGGGTCTTGTCTGACTGCGGATTGCTCGTTCGTGGCTGGGCCAGACATCGTCGGCGAGGAGGTTGGACAGAATCAAGACGCGACTGTAACGCGACAGATCACGTGCCAGCCTTTGAACCTCGAAGTTCAAGTTCGTTGGGCAACTTTACGACGGTTTAAATTGTCGGCCACATCGTCCGCGTTGGCTCCATCCAGCAATGGAAGCTCCTCAACGTTTCACCCCTACTGGCTCTTCAAACCCCAGATTGTCCTCCCAAGGGCCGGACCCAGTGGCGTCAACCCATCTTGCTTGTCCAGGTCCTTCACAAAAACCTCCGGACACCCAGCATCAACCAAAACCCTCATCTGTCTACCCTCGCCCGCTTATTTCAACCTCCGGTTGGGAAATAAAGTCCATCATCGCAACGTCCCCCAATTTCCACCCTGTCCAGCGCGTGCACTACACTGCACCGAATGCCAAAGTTGATATTGTCATACCCGAAGTTGAAAGGGACGGCAACCCTATGATAATCAGTGGTTGGAACAGACATCCCAAGTGGCCAAAGTCTTTGTTCAATATCGACTGGTTGCAAAAGAATGGAGATCAAAGTGAGTCGTGTTCATCTGCCCGGAGCTTCTCCCACACTCTAGCATCCAAGATCCAACCGTCCGAAATGTACACAACTGGGCTGATTTCAAGATCACTATGGATGACTTCATAAAAAAACTGCGCGAGACCCCGGCATATGCAAGCGCGGATGGTAAGCCCCGACATTCGTAGTCCCTGCACGGTGAGCAAAGACTAACTTCTCCTCTAGAACAGGAACGACTCTACGGAAAGGATGGTGATTGTCCCACGGCATGGACAGAATGGCTTGCACAGTCGGGTGCTATACCTGAAGATCTTTTATTCCATGGCTCAAACGATTTCCTCAAGTTCCTTCCTGACGAGGTTTGTTGCCGATCGATTTTTTCCTTCTTACCGCCTCATTTGTTCAGGCCAAGGTTCAGACTCTTATGTGCTATATGGGCATAGGGGATACATTCACGCCGTTCCATAAAGACCTCTGTGCATCGTCCGGCCAAAATCTCATGTGTTTTTCGGAGCACTCTGGGTCTGCATTCTGGTTCATGACAAAGTCTTCAGCTGCTCCTCGAGTTTCCGCGTATTTTCACCAATTAAGACAAGAACTTGATCTGGAGACGCATGTAGTGACCATCGAAGAGCTCGCAAAAGCTCCTTTTGACGTGTATATCGCTGAACAGCTGTTAGGAGATTTAGTCCTCGTTCCTCCGAGAAGCTGCCATCAAGTAGTTAACAAGGGTGGAATCACGATCAAGACATCATGGTCACGAATGACCCTCAAAGGTCTGCAGACGGCGCTCTGGCACGAGCTTCCCATTTACCATCGGTGAGAAGTTTGGTAACATGATAACCAAGTGTATGCCGACCCACTTGCGCAGAGTGTGCAGACAGGAAATATACAAAGTCAAATCCAACATATTCCATGCCTTGCAACATTTCACCAGGCTCACGGAAGATTTGCCGGGTCCTCATAAAACCACATCTACAGAGAAACTGAAACAACTTGTCTGCCTTTTCGATGACATCCTTGCTGGCGAGTTCTCAGTCTCTCGCGACTCGATGCCCCATGTTTCGCAATCAGAAATGTCTCACTCGGACAATCTTCACTGCGACTTTTGCGGGGCTGATATATTTCAGAGTTTTTTTGAATGTGACTCATGTCTTCCTGCATCTTCTCCTGGGTTCTCTGCCGGTATTCTGCCAGTTGGCGATGGTCTTGTCCTCTGTCCCCTCTGTTATGTGGAAGGCAGGACATGCCAATGTGGGGAGATGCAACCGGTTCAGTGTCGACCCTTCAGCGACTTGCTGAGAATTAGGGACCGGGCGATCAAGGCGATTCAACACATTGACGACGACTACACCAATGTGTACGGGTACTTATCCGAGCAACCACTGTGAGTTGTGTCCGTTATACGTGGGTTTGTGCTCATCCCAAGAAGTCAATTGCTTTCTGGGCGAGACGCGAATATATTCGAGGCTGCCTGCATACTATTCCAAAAACTACAAGTGGACACCAAGGTGTGCCCTTCCCCCCTGCATAGTAATACATTTGTAGTTGACACTCTGCAGGCAATAAGAAGTTGTCGAGCGCGGCTGCCGCACCAGATGCCTGCCTCCGCCGCCGTATACTGCAAACCGTGTCATTTCTCTAAATGTTATACCCATCTGCTAGAGTCAGATTCCTTCCATTCGGTGGATGCCATAATACTTTCAGATCGTCATGACGGGGACGCCAATTGGCATCAATCTCACCGCAATAGTTCGCAGCAGTACCAAGAAGCACGGCAATGCGTCATTGAGGATGAGGAAAAGGGTTCTCGCCCCAATGCATCGCACAGGCTGATCTACCTGGCCAAGACTTTTACAACGTGCAGGGCCATAGCACCTGAAGTGACAAAGCATGGTTGGTACGATCGATTCGCACAAACGACATCAATTCCGGTGAGTCATTACTTTGAATATTCTTTTCTGTCGACTACATCACGCCCAGATTGCGAACAGTCCTGCAAAAGCGTTGGTTGGGTTACCAGATGAAATCGGCGGCGACGAGCTGCATGATATCCACACCTCGGATGATACTCCTTCAACCAACTTGGCAAAACCGGCGGAAAAAGGCAGGAAACTTCAAATGACCGGTTCTCGTCGAACATCAACCTCTCCATTTATCACATCCTCCACCTCCCCAAGAGGCATCAAAAATGCCCCCCCGTTGCCAGTCATTCCTGATTCCCGCTCGCCTATCGTTGACCCAATGTCTTCCTTACCCGATTCGGGTACGATCCAAGTGCCCAGCAGTTCCACTGGCGCAGGCAGTCGGACTCAGCACGATATTTCCGAGTATGGCCCCCTCTCAGCTCCCGGCTCGCCTTCGAGTGCGATGCCACCTCCTATAGTGACATCCCGTTCATCTGCTGTTTTAGATGACCCGGGGGATCTTAGCGACCTGACTGATCTCTTGACTGAAATCGGTTCTCCACCACGCAGCTTAATTGCTACCGACCCGATTTCAGAAACACCGAATCAACAGCTTTCTATGGGGCTCTCGCTTTCCCCGTCATCGAGCCCGGTTGCATCTTCGAACACTCGGCCCGTGGCTGAGTCAAAGCTGAGATCAAGGCTTGTCTTTGATTGTGTCGAAATCCCACAACCTGAGTGGCATGACAGGATGGGAGAAAAAATTTCAACATCTTCTCGACGAAAGCGAAAGCGAGTTACTGGTCCTTTGTTATCAGATATTTCCGGATCCTCGGACTCTGATAACCTACCATTGGTCGTGCAAGAGATAGCCAGTCAGTCATCGTCAACAAAAAGGAAGAGGAAAATGTCACAAGGTCCTGCTTCTCGGTGAGCCTCACCCACTCACTGCGACGAGAAGCAGAACCTTACGCCAGACGACTTGAAAGGCTCTCCAAACGCACCCATTCCTTCTTTCCTGAACAACCACCAAACAATCCTCTTGCCAACGCACTGAATCAGACATTCCAATTAAATAGCACTAGTTCAGCTTCTCATGTCCCTACTACATCTCTCTCTTTCGACGCAATCCCTCCTGACGGCAATGCAGTTATCAGCCCTACCGTGAAACTCCAATATAGGGATTTTGGTGTCCAAAAGAACATCAACTTCACTCGAAATATCACCACCACCCAGCCTTCCGAGGATCTGTCCAGTTGTGTCATGAGATTGGAAGCAGAGAACCGTGATCTGCGGGCTCAAGTGGAGACATACAAGCGCGAGTGCGAGGCATATCGCGGAAGCTTGGATGAAATCAATAGGCGATATAATTCTTCGGAACCTCATCATCGTCGTCATCCACAACCACGACCACAGTCACCAAGTGGCCCGTCCAACTTCACCGCCCATCCTCCCCCAGGGTCCTCCACCCATCCCAGCTGGCGAACGCGGAACGTCACAACTAACAGCCAATCTCAATCTATGGAGGTCCAGGAGATAGACTATCCTCCTATCGAGACACTCACACCATCCTCTCCCAAGAACGTTTCCGCGTCTCCTCGAAGTTGGCGACCACCAATGGAGCCGCGCAGCCTCAGGATGAGAGCTCGTGGAGGCGCACAAGGTAGCCAGATAAAGCCTTATCTTGGGCCCCAGCAGCACGGTCGAAGACGTGGTCCCTCCGAACCAACGAACGGAAGATGGCGACGGGGCAAGCTGCGAGATCCACCATCTTTTGGTCGCAGTGGCAGATTGGTCGAAAGCCCAGCCCCGCCAAGCTCTTCTGCAACTGTCGACGCTGAGGCTTCTGGCACATTGCCAAGGATTGATGCGGGAGTGGTACAGGACCGCGACAAAGTATAAGATGAAGGTTGATAGTACCTCCAATGGTTTTTTCATTGGAGAATGGCGACGCAATTACAGTGCCACCACTGTTGTTCCGTAGTCAACAACTAACCTCCCCCCTGTTTTGTATCCCTGCAATCTTTCTGCTCTCCTAGTTGATGCTGTCACTACTTCAATGTCACGCATATAGTGATTTCTTGAACACATTTCGCTACTAACTTGCAAAGCACTAATCAGATCATAAAAAGGGGGGTTCTTTGGGGTTTCGTGATAGCAAAAATCTTGAGTCTGAAAATGTCAGCATTACCATCCTGGTAAAAACCATATGACCAAGTGAAGCGGATATTAAGGTGCAACTAATGAGGGGGTATATCAAAATTCGATGGTGAAGAAATGACCGGCGAGGCGTGACGATGTACGTTCATGGTGACAGAAAAGGACAACAAAGCAAGAGAAGAGCTGTGTTAGGAATGGGCATCTAACCGCATCGACATGTGATGATTTTCCAGAAACTTGACTTGGGTTCCTGGGCATCGCCGTTTTGGTCATGATACTCGTTTCCTTGTGATACACCAACTTCATTTCCTCGTGCACGAACATTACTGATCGCCGGTGGTGCAGCACCAACGGTCGACACCATAGGAGAGGCCCGACCGTAGGGCTGGCTGGAGTATGCTTCGTCGTTTCCAAAATCCACGCCAGGAGTTGCGTTCGCATATGGGTGTTGCGGAACACCACTGTAGCTCGCTCGATTTTGGGGTGTTGATATAGGAACGTTGACCTGAGCAGCCGCAGACAATGGTGTGGCCTGGCCAGGGGTGGCGCCACCTGCGCCAGGCGTAAGCGCGTTCGGGACCCTGCGCTGCTTCGACCCATGGCGAACGAGTGCAGGGGAGGGAGGAATAACTTGTGGGTTGCCTTGGGACGTCCTTCTCCACTCGGCGTCGCGTTGTCTTTCTATATCCCGTCTACGATCCTGAGGCTGAGCTGCTGGCGCATTCTGCACTTGAGAAAGGACAGGTTGTTGACCCTACACGTCGTCACGTCATCAGTTCATAGCCGATTGATCGTGTGTAGAACGACACACCATCGAGGCTTCCCAACCTTTCCCACCTGGCAGTTTGATGAGCTGAGAAGGAAGAGAGGTACATTCGCACACACCGTTCAACGAATTCCAATCGAAAACACCATCATCAACGTCATTGTTGTTTTTCATGACCTTGGCGAACAACTCTCGCAAGAAATCGTAGTCGGGAGTTTCCTCGAAACCAAGTTTGCGGACATAGTTCAGATAGATACCAAATTCCTCTGAAGGTTTGGTCAGGTAAAAGTAGGGCGCACCACGTTCGGTAACCGACCTGGGTAGCCTTCACAGAGTTCTCTAATGTGCGTTGTTTGCTTCTTTTCCCCGATCTTCTCGTACTTCTGCTTGTTTGTTGCAGCTTTGAGACCTTGCCAAGGCAAGCTGCCACGGAGGAAGTACATGAATACATGGCCAAGAGATTCTAGGTCATCCCTCCGCGATTGCTCTGCCAAGTAAAGGCCTCAGGAATGAGGCGGGGTATTGACGATTAGCTCAGACGTACCCCGTCCTAAGTGCGTATTGATACTCATATATCGCGCAGTCCCGCTAAGGCTTTTCCGTTCGCGGTAAGGAATGTGCTGTTTGGTCTTCGGGTCACGGTATTGCTTAGCCATGCCAAAATCAACAACGTGAATGACTGCAGTAAACCTTATTGAGGGTTCGGGTCTTGCCCGCGTCAACAACGGCACTTACCATTCGCAGCCTTGGTTGCGGGACGACCGATGAGGAAATTATCGGGTTTGATATCACGGTATATGAGATTTTTCTCGTGGATGGTTTGCACTCTGGAGATCTAAGGGACGATATTGAGACATGTGTATTGTACTGGGCTGGGGTGTGTCGCACCATCTGCCTTGCGGCCATGCAGACGGTCTTGGTGGAGAATTTGCGTCCACACATGTCGAAAAGGTCTTCCAAGCTGGGACCGAGGAGGTCGATAACCAAAATATTGTGCAGACCCTCTTGGCCAAAGTGATAGATCTGAGGGATCCCAGCTAGAAACGGGTTTGGCTGACGATGGATAGTGTGTAATAAAAAGACGCACGGCAACCGGCGAGGATGCGATATGAGCGACATTCGTCACGTAGTTGGGGTGCTTCGGCCTTGCGAGGTTCCTATGGGAAAATATGAGAGAGCGGGCCGTAGAGAGGGATGCTGCGGACGCACAAACTTGATGGCGACGGTAGTTGAGTTGAGGAGGTTGGTGCCTAGGATGGAGGATGAGGAAGGAGGAAGGAGGAGAGGACGGATGGCGGACCTTCGAAGATGACACCGAAAGAGCCCTCGCCGATTTTCTTGCCAACGCGGTAGTGAACACCGACGACGTTGTTGGTGCCGGATGGATGAGAGGCCATTATTGAAAGTATGTACTGGGAGAAGGAAAAGGGAGGGCGGACTGGTGAACTGCCTGGGCAGTGAAGAATGGAAATCACACCCTCGGTCAAAACCGAACGGGATCACAAGTACCGAAACAACATGTCCACTAGTAATTTACTTAACGAAAAATATCCTCCGCAACATCCCCGCCCTCACCTTCTTTCGCCCAAAATCCATCTCCGAAGCTGCCCCACTACCACCCCGCGACTGACCCAGCCCCCTCCCGCCAGTACCTCGTAGTCAGCCCACCGTGGCCGCCTCAGCTTCCACCAGTACAGCGTCAGCATTCCCCGAAACGTCGCAATGTTCCTCGTCCCCTTCCGCTCATCGCCATGGTAGTACGAGACACAGCTCAGGAAAATCGTGTTTTCCATCCGTCTCCGGATCCACGAGTTCAAGTATCTTTTCGTTGCATCGTCCCTGACCTTTAACGCCTTGAATTCGCCAGCAATGATGGGCTTAATCAGTTTCAGGATATAAACTATCTACACGTGCGTGCCGCGTGGATCCAGCGCCTTCCCTGAAAGGCAGTCAACACGCACCTGTAGCTCAATCGTGAAAAGTAGGGATGCATGTCCTGATGCAGAATTCGGGCCTAGCTCCTTATCAATCCCTCTCCAGGCTCTTTTCGATACTGACCAACTTACCCACAATCGTAAACGCATTGGGAAACCCCGGGAACACAGTCCCGTAATATCCAGCTGCACCGCCTTCGGACTCAAAATACTTGTTGAGAGTGAGCCCGTTGAGCCCTCGGAATGAAACATCCCAATCCACCTGTTGGATCCCATTCAAAGTGAGCCGTGGTGATTGGCATCATGTCAAATGCTTGCCAAATAAAAGCCCGTTCCAAAGATAATCACGTCCAGTGGTATCTTTTCTCCAGTGGAGAGTACCACACCATCCTCCACGATTTCTTGAACCGTGTCCCATTTAAGTTGGACATTGGGCCTGTGCAGAGCAGCGAGGTAACCGGGGTCCACAACAATCCTTTTACATCCCGGGGCTGTAAGTTCTGTGAATGGCCGATCGAAACGGTAAAGTCACCCGGACATACGATAGTCGGGGATCATCCTGTCAACGTTCTCCGCTGGTGCGGTATCTTTCAAATACTTGACCATCAACTGTGCTGTGCTCAATGACGGAGAAAGTCAACTGAATGCAACGATTACTTTCCGCACAATCTTGCCAACTGGGAGTTCGTTCCTGTAAATGAACCAGACAAGGTCGGACTGTATGGCTCGAATCAATGGTCATACTTCAGATACTACATGCGATACGCTCGCATGAGGAAAGGGACGTGGGCAAAAGCCCACTTGATCCACCCAGGATATCTGTACTGCCCCTATCCTGATGATCAGGCTCAGCAAGCGACGAACCGCGCACCAGAACCTACTCGTTTCAAAAACCACTGTGGAGATCGGCAGAGGTTGATTACTTCCGTCGTTTGCTCTTCAGAGATGATGGACAGGAATTGCGCCCTGCATGCCACGCCGTGAGCGCACGTCAGAAAGGGTCCCCGCCAGCAGAGTACAGCACCATACACAGAACACCCATTGCCAATAACCCCGACACGCTTGCTTTTCAGATCGACATCGTGCCGCCAATGAAAAGAATGCCAAATGGGACCTCTGAAGTTCTCAGCACCTTTTACATCCTCTGGGAGTAAGGGTAACGTAAACGCCCCCACCGCTGAGATGACAATCTCAGCCTCAGCATGTGTAGTCTGCCCTGAGACCGTGTCTACCACGGTCAACTTGTATAAATTCGCATTCTCGTCCCATTCAACGAGGTTGACTTGTGTATTGAATTTCGTGTGAGAAGAGATGTGCTTCTGAAATACGTACTCCCAATACCCTTGGATCTCGGGTTGGGAGATGCTAATAATTTTCCCAATAGGGGTTTGGTTCGGTGGAAAGGGAATACCAGTGTGCAGGAACATCGGAGCCGCATCCCTGGTTCGCGAGCTCCTGTCAGAAGTGACTCCTTAAGATGATCTAGTTGATACGCACTGGATAGGTGTTGTCCTGGCAAAGCGGGGTTGCAGGAGCGGATGGGGCCACCATCATACGTCAATATGTTTGCCAGGGTCAATGGGTCATGCATGGAATGTAACCTACCCGCCACGTTCCACCGATATTTGGCGCCTTCTCGTATACCTGCATAGCATGTGTGTGAGCTAGTAAATAGTAGTGTCATGGACACGGAATGCAACATTTGCGTGGAGCGCAGAGCCACATGATGCACGCTGGATGGACATGACGTACCACGTAGTTGGTGAAATGTAGTTTGGCCTTGAGGTTTATTGCAATAGTAATTCCGGCAATGCTACGCCAGAGTGTGAGCCCGGCGTCTCGTCATAGTAACACGACATAAGTCGACAGACCCGGCTCCCACAATGACAATTCGAGGGGAATCGTTACCAACTCGCGCATCTTCTGCGAGATCGGCCATACTGACGGACGTTTACTAGTAGAAGGGGATATGGGCAGTTTCAGTGTAAAAATGGCCTGTCCACGCTGGTATATAGTTAGCACGACATGTGTTGCACTCACAATTCTGTGACTCTGTCCACCGAACAGACATATGCTATGTCCTTTCGAGCTGTGCTAGTGATGGCGTAGTTCATGAATTGGTTGCGACCTTGCCATTCATTTGACCGGATGGTCGGATTTCATCAGCGGCAAGGAGTGTTCGCTGGACTCGTCCTGGCAGAGTCGATTCTAAAAAGTGATTAATCCTCCCACCTGAGGCTGTTCTCCACCTGCCAGAGTAATTCGCTCACTTTTTGATGCATGACTATTCTTGTCTTTCTTCGCTAGAATCCAAACTGCAAACCGGAGTGCCGTGGGCAAAATTGACAAAACTTTCGGATCATCATTGGAATTACACGGAAAATACATGAGGCGGAGGGGGGTAACAGTAAGCGAGAACTAGACGAGTTCACGTATATACAATCCAGCCCGGAGAGAGACAGCGGAGATAATGGAGATCCAACGTACGGTCCGTTGAAAAGACGATGATCTGGACGTGCTCAGACCAATCAGTTCCACCACCGAAGCTCCTAGCGAAACTCGAAGCAGGAGCTCGAGCATTCAGGAACATGACTCAGTGATAACTGCTGATACCTGAGATATGTATGTGAATTGCTCAGTTGATGCACAACCGCAATTGAGACACCACGCACGGTTCGGAACTTTGGTGGAAATAGAAGCCACTCATAGTAGCAGCCGGTGGTGGAGAACGGGGACCAATAGAAGATCCACGTCCTCGCCGGACGCTAGAGTCTCGACGACGACGACCAATTGGAATAGATTCCAGCTTACCAGGGGAAGGCGACGTCAGCAAATCACCCTCTCCGTACTCCTCCGTGCAGAGGGGAAATGATTGAGTGACGGAGCGTATATTGGTTCCTGGGGACTGAGGATTGAAGTCCACACAAACATAGTAGAAACCTGTCAGAGAGGATATGAATGTTTGGTGCATGCTATAGATGGGAGGGACTGTTCCTGCGACTGAACGCGGACGTACCAGCAAAACTTGCACCAGTGATATCTTGTACTCTATGGTCAGGAACAAGGAATCTTTCCTTCCACCTCATGAAAACGGCCCCCCGATCGCGATCAGGCATGGTCAAATGTGGTCTCCTGAGTTCGTTCTTGACATGTCGGAAAGCCGGAAAACGTTGCCAATGCACCATATCTTCCTGTTCGTTTGCGCCCCACTTTTGCGTCAGAAAGCCGTAGCGGCTGCCAATGATTTCTGCGTCAAAGTAAGTTGTCAACTCGGGCCAATCATCGGTTAGTCCACGTATGCGGAGGTACCCGCAAAGGAAAGAGGAGGAGAAGTCGACATCCTTTAGCGCATGAGTGAATGACGGGTGGGTGACACAAGTAGAACGTACGACGATGGTAACGTTAACGTCGTAGCTGTTCCTACCACTCTTCTGTGTTCCCTGAAAGGTCGCTCCGGGATACAAGCAGTGGTGGCGTTGGGCGCGGACACGCAGGCGGGTAATGTCGGTGGCAGGATCCGGCGCGGGTGCGGGTACGGACGATCTTTGTGGACGGCCACGAGGGAGGGTATCTGAGGAAGAGCGCTGCTGAGTAGGAGTTGATTTGGAGGAAGTTGCTGTGGTCTTGATGGAGAGGGAGGGCTGTGATGGGACTAGCGAAGAGGGAGAACAAGGAGGGAGGGACTGTGGGACATCCATGTCGATGTCATCCTCGAAAACAGGCTCTACTTGCGAGTAGATAGAGTGGGACTTCTTCACGGGCATGACTGAAAAACGACACGAGCGATAGCCAAGGTCTGTGCCCCGGTTTCGTTATTACGTACTTATCAGTCACGTGCACTTGGATGTGCTGGAATATCTCCATTGGATATAGATCTGGGAATGCCTTTGTTCAGCCAAGGTACTGCAAGAATCTCTTCTAAGCATAGAAGAACACTTTCATCCATAAGTACTGTCATAAGCCTAATGATCTCTTTCCACCTGGCTTCTGATGATGCCATACTACATTTACCTACTTCCCTCTCATTCACAAAGTGGCTACCAACTTGTAAGGAAACTTATGATTCATGCTTACTGAATATGATCACAACAAGGAGATGATGGACTATTGCAGTTGGAAGAAAGTGGGTTAAAAGAGCTGGATGATGAATGAATGAGAGGGACTGTATGAAATAACACAAGACTATAGGATCACGGCCGATGGAGCATTTGTAAAGATGCGTTATCGTATTCAGAGCTCGTCATCCTCTTCGGGGAGAGGGACACCCTCAGCCTGGTATTTCAAGTCAACCACATATAGCCCAACCACAGAATAGAGAAAAGTCACCTGCTTCAATTCCTGCTCGTATTGCTGAATCAGGCTGGCATCCAGAGCGACCTCAGCAGGAGCAAGAGCTGGTGCCGCAACAAATTCGAGTGTAGGATTTCTATAATGCTCAAGTCAATTTTTGATTGATGAAAATCATAATAGGCTCACCCGACCAACTTCCTTGCCAACCACAGGAAAGGCTTCTCGAAGTTATAGTTTGACTTGGCAGAAATCTCAAAGTACTGGAGATTCTTTTTGCGATGGAAGGTGACAGCACCTGTCTTTACTTTACGTTCCTACAGAAACCATGTTAGTGTGACATCGGAAGAACAGCGGTGTCCATCGACCCACCTTGACATCAACTTTGTTTCCGCAAAGAACGATTGGAATGTTCTCGCAGACACGCTCGAGGTCACGGTGCCAGTTAGGCACATTCTTGTATGTGATTCTCGAGGTAACATCGAACATGATGATGCCACATTGGCCTTGTATGTAATAACCATCACGGAGACCACCGAACTTCTCTTGACCTGCAGTATCCCAGACGTTGAAACAGATGGTGCCGAAGTTGGTCGAGAATGTCAAGGGGTGAACTTCGACACCGAGGGTGGCTACCGAACTACATCAGGAATGCAAATATCACGGGTGTGACGAGTAGAAGCGCACCAATGTATTTCTTCTCGAATTCGCCAGTCAAGTGGCGCTACGTCGGTGTGAGGATCAGCACGCGATCGGGTTCAAAGGTTGCCATTGTGGCACGCCTTTACCTTGACAAAAGTGGTTTTCCCGGTACCACCGTCACCAACTAAGGTATTTCGAGGCGGTACAAAGAGATGTTGGAAGGGCATGCAATGTTGGATTCGACAAAAAGTGAGAGAGACAGGGCATCGATCAAGCATGGAGAAAATCAGTACTCAAATAACCATGACGGGGGAAGTGGGCGCGTTGACTCATACCAAGTACAAGTTTGAAGGTAGGGATCTCTGGAGCCATTTTGTGAAATTATGGGATTCTATGTGGACAAGAGAGAGAGGGGAACTGAACGAGGTCAAGAGCAGAAATCAAGACGCTGAGATAAGGTTTTCCGTGCCACTGAGCGTTCTTGCCGGATTTGGCCATGTCGCTGAGTTACCTTGTACTCCAGTGCACCTCAGTGAGGCCCGTAACTTAACTGAGGCTGGTGGACTTGAATGGGTTGTTCCAGAGAGGCGTTCAGTACGTGGTAAGATGCTGCACGGTATGGTTAATTCGCACTTGCAATTGCCAGGCCACTCGTGAACGAGCGGAGACGTGCACACTCGCACCTCCTACTGAATGTTTACAGTTGTTCTATTATTTCATCCATCCTGATTGGTGGTGATTTTATGTTTACTTCGCTGGTGAGTCACTCGCGCAAAGTCTCCGCAAGCGCCATCGGTCATCTCGGACAAATGACCCTCACATGTTTTCGGCTTTTCGGATGATCACCCTCCCCGCATGCACCAGTGGTCATCCACTGCTCGTTCAGAAATAGTAAGCCACTGGGAAGGCTCCAGCGTGCTTTACTCATCACATGCATCAACTCTAAGCCTGCTGGCCAGGACGCTCCTGTCCTTACCCCATCCACCATTCCATCCTCACCCCTTCCCCCTCCTCCATTCCGACCATGTCCTCGTCCGCTGCCGTGCTTGAGGGCCCATCTTCAAAGGCTGAACCAGGTGCATCCTGGAAGGCGAAAGAACAGCATCTCGTCCCAAAAAATCGCCTCGGAATCGTATTCTTTGGTCTCATGTGTTCCGTCTTTCTCGCCGCACTCGATCAGGTATCTCTTTATCCATCTCCCCTTTCCCCCCCCCCGACATAGCCCACAGACCATTGTAGCCACCGCTTTACCTACCATCGTAGCCGAACTAGGCGGAGGCAACAATTATAGTTGGGTTGGGAGGTAAACTCGACGCTCTTGTCACCAACGCACAACACACGTGACCTGACCCTCATCTCAGCGCCTACATGCTGGCCTCAGCATCCTTGGGACCGCTGTATGGAAAATTTTCAAACATATTAGGTCTATATCATATTTACTCTAGCCCACCTCACCCTACTCACTTACGGGACTCATAGGTCGAAAGCCAATGTTGTACGGATGTATCATCATATTTTTGGTCCGTAATTTGCCTGGCGCGAACAGCCTCCAAACATAATACTGTATCCAGGTCGGATCAGCGTTGTGTGGTGCCGCCCAGAGCATGACATGGCTCATAGTTTGCCGTGCCGTGCAAGGAATAGGTGGCGGTGGCATCATCCAGTTGGTCCAAATCACTATATCAGACATTGTGTCTCTCAGGGAGTGAGTTCTGTGTCCTTGTTCACCTCCTAGTCCCTTAGATTCCTCAGCCGAGGGAAGTACGGAGGTGCCATTGGTGCCACTTGGGGTATCGCCAGGTAAGTGATATGTCTTACGTTCAACAGAGCATTATTCAATCTTCGTAGTGTCGTGGGACCACTCCTTGGTGGAGTAAGTCTACTTCGGTCCAGCAACTGTTTATAGTTTATCATCATGTTCAGGCATTAACTGACCACGTTTCGTGGAGATGGTATGTTATCTGATTGATGGTAGGGCCATCTCACATTTTGTTCATAGGTGTTTCTGGATCAACCTGTCAGTGACTCTTTCCGAGTCGTTGGCCCATATCTAACTTCTGCAACAGACCGTCAGGTGGTGTAGCAGGGGCTCTCCTATTTTTCTTCTTAAACCTCAACCCAAATCAAGGAAGATCGTTCCGTGACCATGTCAAAGAATTTGATTTCGTCGGACTGGCCACTGCCGTCTCTGGCGTAGTCTGCCTTCTGCTAGGGTTCAACTCGGGCGAAATCACGTGTATGCAAAGCCGTCGCAAACGGACCTGGCAAAGGCTGATTACTATCTAGGGAAAAGCGCGGAAACGATTTCTCTCCTTGTTATTGGAGGCGTTTTGCTCTTGGGCTACGCAATTAATGAGATGTACACCAAGCGGTCTGCAATTATCCCGCCACGATTGTTCAAGGTTTGTGTGGCCCTTTTCCTTTCTGCAGCCTCCCGACATTTCTGGTAGACACGTACGACCGGCTCGATCCTAATTTCTGTGTTTTTGCACGCCGTTGTTTTCTTTACGGGTATGTCCATTGATGCCCGATGATCGTTGGTGCATTATTTACTTCTTTGAAAAATAGGATCATAGTATGTTTCTCATTTCACGGGCCAGCCTCATTACTGAATATTCTTCAGCTACCTACCCATGTATTACCAAGGCTTGTTCAATTTGCTTCTTTCCTGCTTCTTTCCATGCCGATAACTGACAGCCCGCATAGTCCTCGGCGCATCTGCCACACTCTCCGGGATCAAGTCAGTCAATTTTCTGGGTATATGCAGGATTTCTCATGTTTATTGCAACAGGATGCTTCCCTACTCCCTTGGCAGTGCTATGCAATCGGTACTGTCAGGTATGCTTGTGGCGCGCACCGGGTCGTATCGTCCGATCATGTGGGGCGCTTGGGTTGTGATGACCATTGGATGGGGCCTCATGATCATGTTGGACAGTACATCTAGCGTGTGAGCACAGCTGTCTTTGGCTCGTGCTACTACCTGTGTCTCATTTTCGCAGTGCTACTCAGGAAATATGCCCTCTGATTGCAGCCTTTGGGATTGGTTGCCTGTTCCAGGTATGTCACATGTCGTCCCACTTCGTAGTCTGGCTAAAATTTCGTCGGTAGGTGCCGCTCATTGCAGTCCAGGCTGCCATGCCTCTAAAGGATATGGCTACAACCACAGGGGCATTTGTCTTCTTGCGGTGCGCGGTGACATCTGCATCTCGGGAATCATGGACTCACATATCCCGCAGTACGCTGGGTGGTACAATCGGCATCACGATCGGAGATGCCATCATCTCGAGTACCCTCCAACAAAGACTCAGAGGCCTTACGGGCCTTACTATCGACACTTCCGCCGCTTCAATCAACAATAGCATCAAGCAAATAGCATCGATTCCTGCATGTGGTCTTCATTGATTGCAATATTTATTGACCCAGGTTTCTCTTTGTCGTAGGATGCCACCTTGAGAGCCGAAGTGATGCACGCTTATGCTCGCTCTATCAGTACCGTCTGGCTTGTGAACACGCCATTGTCAGTTCTTGGTCTTATCCTCATTGTCTTTATCCGTGCGTATTCACTACACCGGACGGTCATCCGCGAGGGCGCGGAGAAGACCAATGATCCTGAAAAAGGTGAGGGAGTGAAAAAAGCCAGCGGTGAAGCAGGTACCACCAAGGTTCAAGAAGCAGCTACCAAAGACCATGCTATGGAACGAACGTTGTCCAGTCTCAGTGGCGAAACCGCACGAGGAAGAGGGGCGTAAAAGGAATAGCCATGATTCGACCCCAAGTAGATTTTAACCCTACTTGATCAGGTTGTATACACTGCCGACATGACTTCATGTCGGTTTTGGATCAGAATCGTGGCGTTTATGAAATACAGTTGCTCTCAGAGACCTTAAGGCACTCCCGACTTGGACAGAAAAGTGACTGCTACGAAGCACCTTGTAGGCATTAGTCACGTGATCTTTATGTCGACTTGAATCGCCAAGTTTACGCTTTGCAAACATACCGAGTGATGGTTGAATTTACAGAGCCCGGAGGGGTCAGAGAACGCCCTCAGAAGAGGACTCGGACCTCCACAGGACCTGCGCCGTCAAAAACTACGCAAAAATCATGCGGTGATGCCCGCTTATTTGCTCCCTTCCGTGCACTTGGACTGGTCACGAATCACACACCATTTTACTTGCAAACTCGTTCCCATAAGGGGGCAACAGAGGGTCCACGGATACACCTACTTACATGCCTCGGCAGATCATGGGCACTTTGGGAGGGAGGAAAGATGACTCTATTATTTGTTGGTGAGCGCACACTTGTTGAGACTGGTAGGATCCTCTGAAAATCTTCGGTGCGCAGGACCTGAGGAACTAGATCCAATTTCATGTTTGACCATGGAAGGCGATGCGATTTGGGCGGCATCGGGCACCCATGTCATTAAATATCTTCGAGGAAAAGAGGTATATACGTTCGTTCCACATCCTTGACTTTTATCAACAGATTTATACAGGTCGTCCGGGCTACAAATCCACTTGGAACATCACTGGCTTCTATCGTCATATTCGGATCTCTCTTGCTTGCCCTGACGGAGGATGGTGGACGAATGCTTGTATGGGACGTGTCGCATGGCGGTGAGGACAGCTGTTCGAAACTATTTCCCTACACCCCTGATTTTACTCTAGAGCCATCATTTTCTTGTACCGTCCAGTTTGATATCGGCTTCACCGCAGCCATATTATTACATCCCGCAACTTATTTGAACAAAGTACTCGTGGCTAGCAGTGAAGGTGACTTGCAATTGTGGAATATGCGGACACAGTGAGTGTCTTTCTCTGTGTATCTGCGCCATTCATACGCATACTGTCTTAGAACGTGTATACACAAGTTTTCGAGTTCAAGACTGCTAACCACACAAGGCTTGGCAGACATGACATCTTCTATTATCACGGCATTAGTGCAGTCTCCCGCAATTGACATCGTAGGCATCGGCTTTACGTCCGGCGAAGTATCCGTATATGACATACGCGCCGACGAGAGGTTGATGAGGATGTTCATGGAGGGTGGCGCGATCAGAGGATTGTCGTTTCGAAGTGGTTAGTACCCCGCTTCGCAGAGTACCACTCCTCTCATTCGCCCCCACGTAAGATGGACATCAAGTTCTTGCCTCAGTGTCTTCTCACGGGCATCTAGCTCTCTGGGACTTGAGCTCTGGTGGCCGACTTCTGCATCTCGTTAGGGGTGCCCATGACGGTGCCATCAGCGCAGTACAATGGGTACCCGGCCAGCCAGTTTTGATAACGTCTGGTGAAGATAACTGTGTCAAGGTACGCCTTGAGCCGTTGGTTTTCCGGCACTTATAACCGTAGATCAGCAATGGATATTCGACTCACCCACTGCCGCCCCACGATTACTCAAATTCCGCTCGGGACACCATACCCCACCGCATCTGATCAGATACTATGGGGAAGACGGCAAACAATTATTGACCGCCTCAGCTGACCGGAGCTTGCGATATACTTCTGTTGTCCGCGACTCAAGGTCATTTGAGATGTCCCAAGGTAAACGTGACATTACTAAGGTAACCGAAGGTGCTGATGTCGACTTTCGGCAGGCTCTCTTATCAAAAAAGCCGCAGCCCTATCCAAATCTCTGTCATCATTGAAATTTCCGTCTATTACATCCATTGCCCACTCGACGATGCGATCAAAGGATTGGGATGATGTGCTCACAGCGCACACCAACGAACCCCTGGTTCGGTCCTGGACGGTGCTGAATAAACGTCTGGGAAAACATACCTGGAATTATGTCGACGGCGCCAAACGAAAACCCTCATCAGGTTCTGTGAAGGTGTGAATGATCAGTTTCCATATAGTCACGATTCACGAAGTCCGCCTAGTGTGTCTGCGTTTCTGCATGTGGAAATTTTGGTATTGCGGGCTCGTCGACTGGGGAACTTCACATGTGGAACATGCAATCTGGCTTGAAGCGGAAAACGTTCAAAGTGGGGTCCTGCCCTCAAGCAGTTACAGAACGGTTAAATGCTATTTCGAAACCGAAGGCTAGTGAGCGCTGTATCACAGGTTTAGCCACCGATGCTTTGAATCGTCTCGTTGTTGCGAGCACACAGGATGGAACTATCAATGTAAGTCTTCATATCGAGTCGTCCTCTTTCAAGTGTTCATCAAGTGAGGGTAGTTCTTTGATTTCCACACTACTAGATTGGACTATACGTTGGTGCTGCCCTCATCTGCCCATTCCATGATCCTCCATCGAAATTCTGGACTGTTGGCCGTCGTCTGTGACGACGTGACAGTGCGTGTTGTTGATATTGAAACGAGACGGATAGTCAGAGAGCTGTCGTGTGGCTCGCAAGCTCGAATTCTCGACGTTGTATGGATTCCCCGAATTGATCTGACAGTACTACGCGCTAATAGCCTCCAGGCATTCTCACCAGACTCTCGCTGGATAGTATCGACATCCCTTGATTCAATAATAAGGACATTCGATATTCCAACTGGCGGTTTGATCGACGCGTTCCGTACACCAAGCATCGCTACGAGTATTGCGTTCTCACCCACAAATGACTTTTTGGCGACTGCGCATGTAGACAGTGTTGGGGTGTTCCTGTGGGCAAACAGAGCACAATTTGCCGACGTCACTCTTCGAACGGTGTCTGAGAAGGATATTACAGAAGTCTTGATGCCATCGATGCAAGGAGATGTCGAGGATGACGGTATATCTCAAATAATTGACTCCATCGCGCCTTAACTCATACATTTGTCCTCCTCAGCATTGGAAGCGTTGATCGAGCTAACGATGGAGGATAAACCTGTGGACGTCTTCTCCACGCCTCCTCAACTGGATGGAGATCTTGTTACTCTGACTCTGCTACCCCGATCGCGTTGGCAAACATTGTTGAACCTCGAAGTAATACAAGTACGTGCACCAGCATCCCGATTCTGCACCCGTTAATTGCAGGGGACACACAGCAACGAAACCAACCGACAGAGCCACCCAAAAAGCCTGAACAAGCCCCTTTCTTCCTGCCTACATTGCCCGGTGTCGAGCATCGATTTGCTATCGAAGCAAAGAAAGAAGATAAGACCGAGAAGAGGACGCGCTTGGACAAGACAATGGCCAAGTCGAAGAGCGTTCTCCAAAAAAAGCTAGCAAAACTTGACAAGAAGGACAACTGTAAGAGTGTCCGCTACACCTTCTTTCGGTCTGAGGTTCTTATATTCACGTCGAAGCTGATGACGAACTTTTCGGCTACATCAAGAGTTTGTCACCCGCTGCGATTGATATCGAGCTACGGTCACTGGTTACCTTGGACCACCTGCGGCAATTCATACATGCGCTTCAGCGACGCTTACGGTCCCATAGAGATTTCGAAGCCGTCCAGACGTTGCAGAATGTTTTCCTTCGAATGCATGGGGATATACTCTTAGACCACGAAGAGCTGCTGTCGGAACTGGAGGAGCTACTGGAAATACAAGAAAAAGAGAGCGAGCGCATCTTAGAGCTTCTTGCTTCATCCCTTGGTACACTGGGCTTTGTACGAGATACGATATAAACTGCCTCCCCCCGTTAGATAAGCACTGCAACTGCTTCCTGACTCTGGGCGCCATGTCCTCCAGTGCGATTGGCCCTGATGGAAAAGTCTACTGCAAACATATGGAGGAAGCAGCAAAACGAATGTCATACACTTCTAGACACCCAAATCGGTGCGAGTCGTGATGCTCGAGCTGTCATCGTTCCACCCTGACATGCGACACTTGTTGAAATAGTGAATTCTACTGTTGCAAGAGAGCTCGAGCAGACCAAACCAGGTGTGATTTCTGGTGTAAGATCAACCTCACTCATCTAAACATGCTCGTGCTCTGAGATATCATCTTTCTAGACTGGGCAGATGACCTCCCAAAGGATGGGATAATCCATGCCTCAGGCTCATCATCCCAGCCCTCCAAGGAAGGAGCGGGCACTAGGGCACATCCAACTTCTACACCCCGCACACGCCCACTGCGAGAACAAGGTTATTCACCATCAAAGAATCCATTAGTGACACCACGAAGCAGGAAGCGCCTAGTGGACATCGAGGCTGGCCTGAAACAACGTGAAGTAGATCTTAGTCCTACTCGCCATTCTGGTTCATCGAGGGAACCAGGCTCTTCTACATCATTTTCTACTGTTCAAGCCATAATCCCTCAGCCACCTTCGCCAGTACCCACTGAGGTCGATTGTGAAGATGAGGCACAACCACGAAAGACCTACAGTTTTCTTGGGTTAAATTATAGCCCCGAGTCGATTGTATCTGCCATTAAAGACGAAGGTCAACCCTCGACTCCCAAGAAACAACGTCTTATCCCTTCAACTGAAGATACTGTGGTGCAGCCAGCTGCTGATGCAGTATCTTCTGGTGCTGGGTTACTACTTACACCGCCTCAAACCACACGACGGGTCACACAGTCTGGTGAGCCCGGGTCCGTCTCTGCCATTCTGCACAGCAGGAAGGGAAAGGAACGTGAGGGCAGGCCGCCAATGCAGACCCAGGATCAGGTTGGTGCTCTTACCTGTATAACATTGTCCTACACGACCCCACGAAATCTGATTGGTATCCTCCCACATAGAATGGTGGTGCCCAATATGACCCATGCGAGATTGGGGGAAGTGGGGAATCACAAGAAGATTCTCTACCACTTTTTACACTTTCAGAAGACGTTTCTACGACCTCCAGTGTGTCACCGACGACTGCCGAGAACGTGCTCGATTATACCGACGGAATGAAGGCAAGAGTGAAGGCACTCTCGGAGTACATGGATTCGTTCGACATTACTCAAGCAGTGAAGATGTTGCAAACAGTTGAGCGACGGAAAATTCAATATGAGTACAGGGACCGAAGCCAGAAGATGCGCATCGAAGAGTTGGCTGCCGAGAAGGACGAACTTGTGACTGAAGTCTCAAAATTGAAGGAAGCATTGCAACGGTGAGCGCTGCGGTGGTCAAGAGTTTCGCGAGTGATGACTGACTTGGCCAACAATAGTTCTGAGGATAGCAATCGGGTCAAGGATGCAGAGATAGCGAGTTTGAAGCTTTGAACTTGAAGCTTTGAAGCTTGAAGAGTTGGGTGGTAGTGGGGCAGCGATTGTGATTAGATAAGCAGTATTGCTCACGTGCTGTCGCGTCGCGTAAAACTGCACAACGCGTTTGGGTCTGGTTGTGCTCCCCGTCCATGTTTGGTTTTAGACCGGCCCATACCTCATCTCCTGCCAAGTCCCTGCTGCCAACCGCCCCTTCATCTCTCACAATATCCGATGCCTCACGAGCCTCTGCAGTATCCAAGTCAGAGCTACAGGCTCTCTCTCCCACAGAGGTCGACTTTCTCGATGCAGTGATCAGGAGGATCGCTCCGAACGCGACCTCCTTTCTTTCCGGTTTGAAGGCCTACAACGACGAATTACACGAACGTGGTCTCGATAGTCAGACCGAAACGGTTCACTATGGGAGGCTGCTGGAGATCTGCAAGTTGAGGGGACCGAGTTGGCAGGTCAAGTGGGATGGGGTGAAGAAGCAGTACGGTTATGGGACTGTGCCTCCGCGTACTGCACTTCGACTTAAAAACCCTCCCCAACCTCGACAAACCTCATTTCCGAGACCGATACGCTCGCCACCATATCTCATGGCCCCTGTACGTGACGACGATGACGATGTATTCACTCTCCATTCCCATCAAGACCGCGATGAAAGTGAGGTAACCGAGGATACGGAGCAGACAGAAGAGGATAAGGAAGAATGCTCCTCTGACACAGAACGTGACGATGAACCCGCACATTATGGTATCACTAGGCGCCGCCAGCCTCAGGGTACGTCACAAGCAAGACCATCGAATCCACCAGTTTCTCGCGTAGCCAACCCCATTTTGCCCTCAAGTCTCACCCATCCGGCAACCCCTCGACCCCAGCATACTTACCAGGAACCTATTCGACGTGTCCCTACCTGGGAGGGTACCTCGGACACCACGGATGGTGTAGTGCTACCCCCCTCGAACACCCCGCCGTCTTATCGAGCGACAGTCCGCACAGGACCCACTTCCAAGTCAGCGGCAGTTGAACATCGAAACAATCTTGTCCCTCGTGCTCCTTCGCCAATCAAATTACCCAAGCCTGAACCTCACGTTCAACCAACACTACCCCAATCTCGTGAACGCAAGGGTAGCGTGATTAATGAGGAAGATGCGTGGAAGAAAATCAAAATGGCGCGAGATGAAGCGGATGCGGATAAGTTCCGCGACGACAAAGTTCTGGAACGCTGTTGGGAGATATGGCTACTCGGCTACCAGTGGTTGATTGTGCGGACCTTCATTTATTCCATTGTTTCAAATCAAGTAATACCATGGGTGTTTTCCAGACGACAAATCAACAGGTCGCTGAGGCTCGAGACAATGTCATCCTTGGCTCAGCCCTCCGACGATGGCGTAACGCCACGGCCTCACTCATGGAGAAACAGAAACATGCCATTACCCTTGGCAATACCCGTTGTTTGCGTGCGGCACTGACGTTATGGAAGGCAAAACTAACGGAGAAGAGGCAGATTGCCTGGCGAAACGACATGCGAACAAAAATGAAGGCTACCCGCGAGAAGCGTGACCTAAAGATCCAGAAGGATGCCTGGGCAAAGTGGCGGCAGTCTTTCCGCTCACACCTTTCTGAGCTGCAGTATAACGAACGCATCGTCCGGCGTTTTTTCCTGCGTTGGAAGTCAAGTTTGTCTAAACTCGACTGCTTAGAAACAGCCGCAGATCATTTTTACCGCAGATCAACATGTAGTGCTGTAATGCAAACCTGGAAACGTTGGAAACGAGCTCTCGCAGTCAGCGATGCCGAAAAGGCGGTGACAACCAAGATCAGTCTCCGAATTAGCCGTGAAGTGATGCAGGTGTGGAAGAAACATGCGTACGTCCATTCTCAAAAAATTATTTTACCAGGGTCTGGAAACCAACTCGCCTGCGCAGCTATGACCGTCAAACAGCCACTGGCTTTTATGATGTTTATGTGATGAAGCAGGCGATCAGATCATGGAAAACTGCACGAGATCGGATACGTGTAGGTCCGCAGTTTTTTCTTTCAGGCACACTTGGATTGATCATTCTTGCAGAGGAAGGAAAAAAGAGCAGATAAGCATCTCGCTAGACAGGATGATGTACTTATCCGAGCTGTTACTCGAGTGTGGAAGGCCCGCGAGCGTGGTAAACTCCTTGAGAGAGTTAGAGCCTTGCGCCTCATCCAAGGGATTTGGTCGGTCTGGAGAGAACGGATGCGCCAGCATCGCCGGCTGGAAGGTGAAGCGAAATGTATAGTTATGATTCGCGTAGTGCTGATTGTGTCTAGACTGTGCGCTGGCCTTCAGCATGCGATCCAATTCATCCGCACTGTCCTCCACTTTGGGGGCTTGGCGTCAAGTTTATACTGTCTATCAGAACCGCCGGGCCTTTGCAATCCAACGTCACCTTGCTCGGATACAGTATGATGCACTCCTGAAGTGGAGGGTTCAGCTGCGCACGAGACTGAAGCTACTCAAACATGCGAAAATCGTTGAAAAATTCATTGTGCAACGGCGGACATTAAATGTATGGAAATCCAAGCTTGCGGAAAAGAAGCGGCAAAACAAACTCAAGGCTCTGGAGACACGCAGACTTGGAGAATACATGAAAAGTAAGTCGCCGGACCAGGCTGCGTCTCATCGCTATTCTGAGTGACATTGTACAGTGTGGCAGGGAAAGGCAAATCGAAGGTGTTGGCATCGCACGGCTGAAGAGCAAGTCGCTACTCGAGTCAATATGGTGGGTTTTGCAGAGCGTGGAAAGGCACGAAATTTTAACCAGGTTCACAGCGAATGTTAGCTGATGCCCTGAGCCGCTGGACAAATCGCGTCATCGAAGTTAAGCTTCGGGAGCTTGAAGTTCGCCAAAAGTATTCCCAAACTGTGCTGAAGTAAAAGAAGGCTTCCTATTGGCGTGGATCGTGTCTGACCTTTTTCTCGCAGGTTCGCCTTTAATAAATGGAAAAACATATGCTTGAGACATGTTGAAGACCTAAGTCTTATGGAAAGTCATCTTGACATCAAGCGGGCAGGCAGGTCTTTCTCCTCAAGGCGTAGTACCGATTTCACTGAATACACTGATTTTTTTTTTAGAAAACATGCGGCGCATGTTCTACAAGTGGTTGGGTGCAGCTCGCGCTCGGCGGCACAAGCGGATTCTCTTGCGAGAGAGACAGGCCGATTTTGATCGGGCCTCCATGCAAGTTGCGTGGGATAGATGGAGAGAGAAATACATGGAGGAAAAATTGCACCCTATAGTAAGTTCCCGACACACGCACGTCTGTCCAAAAGGAATCTGAGAGCTGACTTTTGCAATGAAGGTTCACCAGGTAGCGCAACAGAGCCAAAAGAACCTCCTTTTCCGTGCTTTTGGGATCTGGCACTCAAAAACAAGGGTGAGTGATCGTGGTTCGAAACCCACCCTTTCACTGACATCGCTGTGCCAAGTCTTTGCCAGCGATACGGTTCCGTGCGTCTCGAACAAAAACGAAGATTTGGGAAATTTGGCGAGCTGCTATGCCTCAAGCCCTCCTGGCCAAGAAAGCACGTGAAGTTCACACCACAGCCGTTCTTTGTACGTTTGAGACTCATTAAAGTCTTGGTCCGCTAATGAATTTGGGCAGCACGAGCATTTGAGAAGTGGAGCCAGGCCTACAAAACGAAGCGTCACCTTAAGGAGATAGCGTGAGTGATCTAGTTGCCGAGCTAGGACGATCATTAACCATTGTCAGTCGTGCCCGGTACTTACGCCTGCCGACCATGACCAACGGCCCACCCGTGGCCACATCAAAGCCTACTGGTACGTTGGTACTAAAGGCTACGAGGAATGCATACTCTCGGCGAAATGCGGGTACTGAAACCGAAACCGAGGATTCCGACGCAGGCCCAAGCAGGCTTGCTAGCCGTTCCAATAGGCTGACCCCGAAGCCTGGTATCGTCAGCCTTCTGTCTAGCCGACCGCGTGTAGAGCCAGTCGCTCGCTCTCGTCCAAAGTTATCCACCCGAGGGCGTGAACCAAGCCCTACTCGTTCTAAATCATCCGCGATGGCGACTGACGAACCAACACCATCCCCACGACCACGTTTCAGTGCACGACGCAACCCGAGCCCAGCACGCTCGAAAGTGTCCTATCGTGAGCCAAGTCCGGCGAGGTCTGTTGCTCCAACACAGAGCGAGCCCGAGCGGAGTCGGTTGTGGCAAGAGCTAAGACAGGTACGGCTGCGGTCTCGGCCACCCACTGAGAAGTCACGATCGCCTGAGCCACCACCCTAAATGTGCCATATACATGTCATTTTGGTTGGTGTCACGGCATGCGGCTGGATTGATGCTAGAAAGATGATAATGTTGCAAAAGTAAACACCCCCTCGACATGGTGTGGGCAGTGTTTAGTATGATAGTGAGAGAGGATCCGAATCTATTAAGCATGCGGCTTCTTGGACACGCTTGCAAAGTTTTGCTGTACAATATTTGTAAGATGGGACACTTGGATTCCCGAAAAGCGTCCGGGGAGGGGGTGTTGTTGTGATGATGGCACATGGTTCGTTGCAGGAAGCGTGTAGGCGCGCCCCCATGGATGACGGATGATCAACTCGGTGAGTGATCTGATCGCCATGCGTGAAACAAAAAAGACACACGAGGCAACATTGAATTGCATCGACACTGGCGAGAACCAGAGAATATATATATGCTATCGTTGTGTGGGCGCACGAGTCGTGTACAGGGCTCAGGCGTTATGAGTTCTGGTAGTATTGCCAGCCGACCCAATTTGCGATGACAAAGTAGGAGCTGGTGGGTATAATTAGCAGCACAAAGTATTTGTAGTGCGTGTCCTGGGCCAGGACGTCAAGCAGCTGGTGGTGTTGATACGTCAGGCGAATGGCGGCCGGGATGATGCGTGGACGTACAGGGATGGCCGTGGGTGGGAGGAACGCGCTAAGGAGGACGGCAAAGGATGCCACCAGGAAGAAGAGGGAAGTAAAAGCGATAGTGAGGTTGGCTGCATTGAGGGACGACATGTGTTGGAGCGTGTCCGAGTGCTGAGAGGTCGTAATCCCGGTCGCAACGTGCATCCACTGATCGTCGTCTCCCTATACACGGCTCATCACATCTCCATTCAATCAGGATCTAAAACTACAATGTCACAAAGTGATGACTATTCAACGACCTAATGTGCGTGGTGTTACAAAAATTAGACAAATGGCCATATGGTGTGATAGCAAATTTTAGCAGCTGATGGAATGCATGAATGGTACAGACATTAACGGGTCATCACCCGTGAGACGTCAAAGAGAGCGTAGTGTCAACGTAGCACACAAAAGAACCAAAAAGAAGAGGAAAGGCAATGCGTAGGGTGAAAAAAAAAAAAAAAAAAAAAAGGTCGAGCCGAAAGAAACCGCACAAGACTCAGGCACTTAGCTTGTGGCGCTTTTCAAGGTTCCTCTCGGTCAACCCACAATACCTCTTCCGTGGAAAAATTTCCGAGTCAGAATTATCGAGATCTGACCGTGAATTAGAAACAGGGAAATATTCAGGGCGACCGTCATCCATGCTGTGCATCCTATGAGAGGACAGCTCATACGGGCTGAGCCCGTTTTCATCAACACGCGGTGTGCCCAGAAGCTGCGGTAGCATTATCGTCGACGGCGGGGAAATTGGCTGCATGTCCGAGGACGATACACTCTCCTGGTCTGGCGTCAACCGAGGATTGTCAGCAAGGAGCAAGCTATTACGGTTTGTTGGCTCGTCAGAAGGATCGACTTTCAAAGCACAGGAACTGCCGTATGATGAAACGGAATCTGCGACACTTATCCTCCTCTTTTTCTTTGGACGGCGACCGATCGGCGATTCAGCGGAAGCGGTGATTGCAGGGGGGTGAGAGTATTCCATTGCTTGAAAGGTAGGCATGTAAATGGGCGCTGCAGGAACGCCCTGGGGGGGACCAGGGCCCGCGTCCTTATCGCTGTTAGTAGAGCCAAACGGGTCTAGACTGGAGTGTTTGCCACGAAGAAACGGGCTGAGTCCCGTACGTTTCTTGACTTCCTCGACGATAATATCTAGGCCTTTGCCGGTAACGTTTGGGCAACCTTCGGTGGAGTAAATCTCAGTTTCGTCAGCCCCATCCAAAAGAACGCCGCCGGCGTTGATGCGCTTCTGTAGAGCGACCGCGACTGCGTGGAGACGCTCATCATGCGCGGCAAGAACGGATATGCCCTCGGCGCGGCGTGCCCAGTAAGAGAATTGTGTGTTTGACCAACCGGAAAGCACGAGGATGGTAGAGCGTGTAAGGGTGACGGAACCCGACGGAGAGTGTGAATACGGATGGGTCAATGACTTGAGGGGATTATACGGATGACTGCGTAATTATATAGTAAGCGGGACCCAACCAGACGAGCACGCTGATGGAGCACAGAAGAGTGAAAGGACGTACGGGACATAGGTTCGCAGGACTTCTTTGACGACCTCGACCTTTACGAGAAAATCGATTGCAGTGGCACCAGACGGAGGACTGGGGTCCTCATTCGGGTTTTTGCCTCTGACGCGGATTTTTGATTTGATCGGGCCAAGACGTCGTTCAAACAGCCGAGCAGAGAAAGTGTTCCACTTTGCCTCGCCAAGTTGATCGCGAAGAAAGGCGGCTGCACAAGGGTCCACTTGGGAGGTGGAGCCGGTGCCTGTGCGTTTAATCGCGGAGCGGTTCTGAATCGAGGATAAGCTCCAAAACGAGAGAAAATTCGGGAGACTCGCCTCAATGTCAGCCCTACCTAGGTCGGCGGGATTAGACTGTACGATGGGGGGCAACAGGGTGTGCGCATGTTCCGGGGGCTTGGGAGGGGACGAGGAGATGACAAATGGGGGTGTTGCGTGATCCGCGGGACAGGGGAGGTCGTGTAGAGGAGGAAGAAATGCAAGAGAGGGCGGGGATTGTGACGAGTGAAAGCGAGAGTCGTGAAGCAAGGAAGGGGCACGGAGGGCAAGGTCCTGAGTGTGATGCAAATGTTTCGGAGACATATGTGTGCTGTTGTGGAGAAAGGCAGGGTTGGAGTCATTGTGGAGAACAAAATGCGAGTCGGGATGCGGGATGTGAGCGTCTTGGGGAAGGTAGTGATATGGAGGAAATGGGTGAGAGAAGGTGCCGCAGTCAGGAAAGGAGCTATAATACACAAAAGGGTCGTGAATAGATAATACAGAAACTGTGTCGGGGACCGTGGTGGAAAAGGGAGGGGCATGAATGTCGATGTCGTGCACGTCTTGGTCATGGGTGTTGGGATCGGGGAGAATGGCGGGGAGAATGGCGGGGTTGTCGTGAGGAACGTCGCTGCCGTCGATGAGCGTGACGGAAGCGGTGGGCATGTCGTCGTGGACGACGAGGTTGAAGAGGAGGAAGGGAGGGGGAGAGGATGTGGAGGGGAAGTGGTGAATGAACGCTGTCATAATAAGGGCCGATCGCTATTACTGTAATTGTGGGAAAAATATACTTGGAATGGATATTGGTACGGTTGAGGACCCGCTCGAGGGAGCCTCGTGCTCGTCGTCAACGACGACATGGACGAGCGATCAGAGCTGAGGAGCTCAATGTGCGATCTGTTCGTCGATGTTTTCGATCCCTCTTGCTCACATCCAGCACATTACAGACTTCACGATGGCCTGGCGCCGTCCCCCACCCGCCCTGCCAACCGCACACCATCTCCGTCTCTGCCCGATATCCCTGCGGCGGACCTCGACCTCACGCGCTCGTTCGACTTCATCTTGGGCACAAGCCCATCAGCAGAGCCGCAGTAAGTCCTGCTCGCCTCTGCCGTGTCCTCGCACAGGCACGATCAGTCACCGTCCTCCGCAGTGTTGAACGAGTGCAGAAGCGGGCGAGTAACGTGTTCAAATTGACCCAGGAAAACGAAAAATTGAAGGAGGAGCTTAAAGCGATGACTGCGCGACTCGAGGCCGCTGAACGGCGCCGCCAGGAAATTGGGAACCGCCAGCAGCAGGAGCAGCAGCCGTCTCTTGTCGCCGACTCCCACCCAGCTCGATCTCAGCGCAGTTCTTGATATCCGTCTATTACCGTCCTTTCATTTTTCATAGACTCATCCTTACACTCGATACCCTACTATCACGTTCATTCCGTCTCGCTTTTGTTCCTCGCTTTCCTAGTTACCCTGTCATATACTGAGTCTGATTATACGCCTTTGCTTGATTATCCCACAAAGGAAACCTAGATCAATTGAGATTAAATTCCGTCGGCCTCGCCACATCTCCTCCTTCTCACCAACCATCATCATCATGTCTGCCCGCAAGCTCTCCTCCACCCTCGAGATGACCTCCACCAAACAGCCCCCCTCCCGCAGGGGCTCCGAGCGTCGTCCCCCCGACAGACGAGGTTCCGGCTATTCCTCTGGTTTCTCCTCTCGTAGGCCATCCATCGATCCTTCCAGGCTGATCCCGATGGACAAGTTCGCTCTCTCCATTTCCGTTGCCATCACCGACTGATCATGCCCAGAACTACCCACGTCGGCGGAACACACGATTTCAATGTCGTCTTCGTTGGCGCTGGGAACATCATGTTTGGTTAGCTACCTCCCTCCAAGTCCATCTCTGCACCGTATTCACCCCACTCAGGTTCGGACGAGGGTCCGTGGAATCACTCCTTCCGCTTCGAACAGTGAGCCCCCTCTTCCTCCCCTCCGTCCGATGCTCATCCCCTCTCAGCAAGCTCGGTCTGCGTCTCAAGGTCGTCGCCCTCATTGACCCCGCAACCGAGCGTGCCGCTGCCGTCCTCCAGAAAAAGTGCGACTCATTCGTCGTCTCGGCCTATCGGGATACCCGCGTCTACAAAACGCTCGATGATTTCGTCAAGAACATGTCTCCAAAGGAACGCCCGCGTGCCTTCGTCATCGGTTCGCCTCCCATGTTTCGGGGCTCCCTCCAGCCAGGCCGTGATATCGAGATGCAGATCCAGAAGCACTTTCCCGGCGTTGCCATGTTCATTGAGAAGCCCGTCGCAACAGGTGCTAAAAGCGAGATCGAGGAAAGTTTCAAGGTCGCTAATTTCATCTCCGAGAGTGGCGCCATTGTCTCTGTTGGGTGAGGCAATTCCCTTCTTGCGGAGCATTCAATGGGCCAATTTGTGTGTAGGTACATGCTAAGGTACCTCAAGGCTACGCAAAAGATGAAACAAATCATCGAGGAAAACAACCTCGTTGTGATGGCCACGATCGCACGCTATGCTTGCGCTTACGAATCAATTGCTAAGCCAGACTGGTGGGACAAGTCGAAGAGGTGGGTGCGCCACACGAATCGGCACATACTCTCACGTCTGACAATTCTTATTTAGTGCTGGCCCTATCGTCGAGCAGGGCACTCACTTTTGCGATCTGTCTCGCTACTTTGGAGGTGAGGTCGACATTTCTTCCGTAGTCGCTCATGCGCTTGAGTGGGATGAAAACGCCGGCCAGCTGTCCAAGATAGCCATCGACGAGAGTAAGATTGCACCCGAGAACAGGATCCCGCGTGTCACTTCTGCCACCTGGTATGATTCTTCCAATCTCCGGACCCATGAGGTCAATCGTACCCTGCCCGCCTCATTGACAACACAGGAAATACGATTCGGGCGCAGTGGGCTCCTTCACCCACGTCGCTACTCTCCAGGGTCACAATTACAGTTGCGAGCTGGAGGTCCATGCTGACGGATACTGCCTTAAGTCAATAAGGATCTACGGAAATGAGGTTGGATCGCTCATTTTATTTCCCTAGGCTTGTCAATCCGTATGTCCAGCCCATCCTCTATGTCCGCAAGCCTGGAGACGACCATGAGCAAGTCTTCAACTTCCCTGATGACGACCCGTTCTTCTCCGAGGCACGCAGTCTCTCGTCCCACATGTTATACTTTGTGCCAACTCTTCTGATATCAGGTTTCTAACTGGATTGATATCATTGAAGACATCGAAGAGGATCCTGATGCAGCTCAGATTCTCAGCTCTTACGAAGGTGCACGATCTTAGTTTGGTGCATTCCCGTCGACTAATGGGGTTCTAGATGCTTGCAGGACTTATGAGCTCACTTGGGCCATCCGTGAAGCCAGCGAGCGCTCCCGTGCCCAGAAACTGGCTGCTTCCAGGGCCACTGCGACCAGGATCGAGGAAGCCATTGCTGAGGAAGAGTAAGCGGAAATCCAACCAGCACCTTAGATACAACCAGCATGGAATAGAGCGCAGATGTATAGACTTCTTGAGAACAATACGATCAACGCATTGATGATTGGTTAGACAAACGAGTGCATAAAATCACACAGGTGCTGTTCATCTACAACACCTTTTCAACACCATCAGGCAGTTTATAGCCTCCTTGGCGCCGAACCTATGGGCGCGATGAACCTCGTTCATACCGTGATCTAAATGAATTGTACCGACCTCGTCGAAGACCTCCATTTCCAAAATACTCTTATCGTGGCTCCATAACTCGCTTTCAATCTTCCCATCCCGGATACATTGCGCCATATCGTCTGCTTGGAAATGCCATCCTGTGCCAACGTATTCAAACTTGTAGGTCTCCTCACGCTCAATGTTGCCTGGCCGCCCTTCTGTAAAGTACTGGACGACGAAGGAACCTGGTACTGGGACAGGGGCAGCGACGACGATCGTGCCTTTCTGGAAACGTATGACGACACCCGGGCTGTGCGAGGTGACGTTCATACTGCAGCTCAATACGGCCTGGGCGGCGAGCGTCGACCCTGTTTCGGAATTGGGCGCGAACGTCAAGGTATAAGAAGTATTACTGTCAACGCCGGTGCGTGGTGTCTTGTACATCGCGGCAGTGATGCTCGCGGGTTTAGTGCGCTTGTTCGCTGGGTGTTCGTAAAGTGTGAGAATCGTCTGTGGGCGTGTTTCAGCGAGGATCGGACGTGGGGAGATATCTGTCGTTTACCCAGATGAGGGGATAGGGACCGCTGTCGTGTTTTCCTCACATGAGCTGAGACGTGATTGCAAACAAGGAGGTACACACAGGTCAAGGATGGCCCCTCCTCCGAGCTTAGGATCAAGCATACGATGTGTTAGAGGAAGTTCTGGGTTCAGGTCAGCAATCGTCACCCCCCTCCCAAGCACACGGTACACACTGTCGACATCAAAATCATTTGAGAAGTCGGCGTGAACGACGACAGGCAAACCAAGAACCCCTGAATCAATTATTTCTTTCACCTTCTTTGTCAGAGGCTGGAAACGTGTCCACAGTGCCTCCATGAAGAAGACATTGTTCTCCTTTGCAACTGCGATCAGCGAGCGAAGCTCTGCGGAGTTACACGTCACGGGTTTCTCGCATAGGACATGCTTCTTCGCCTTCAAGGCATCCAAGGCGTTCGTGTAATGGTACGTGTGGGGGGTACCTATCAGAAGGCGCTTTGCCTGTAAGAGAAACTCAAGTAGCGCAAATGTCGAGGTTCCCACCAATGTATATGGCATCGACGTTCTTCAGGTGTGGTTAGCACAGCACATCGAGAAGTAAAAACGCGCTCACTTTGTCGGCATACACTTCTTCGTAGGTGCCATATGTCTTTATGCTCTTATCGCCCTTGACAAATTCATCAACGAACTTTTGGGCCTTTTCGATGCTGCGAGATCCCACAGCCACAATCTTGTGGGCGACATCAATCGCGTCACGGCTGGTGGGGAGACTTTAAGTGACCCTCGACTGTGAAGCGCTATACGTACGTGCTAGGATCTTCTAACAAGTCCTGTGATCCCGAGTGAGCGTAGGGATCAGTGAATAGGGGTAATAACACTCACGGAGACGACACGCTCTGCAATCCAGCCTGTGGAAATAATACCCCAGCGGAGGGTGAATGGAGCCATGGTGAGTAGTGTATGGAGGCGATGTGTTTTCTAGTGGGTGTATATCACGTCAATTTATTTAGCGTCCGAGACCCCGTTCAGAGTCGGTCTCATGACATTCGAAGACACGCGTCGGTCCGGAAAAGCGTCGCAAGAATAGAATTTGCCGAGTCAAGTGGTATTGGGAACCGGTGATGGAACGACGGGCGGATGATATCAAAAGTGGGAAATATTGTACGGAAAAAGTCAAAGGTGTCGGTATGCTCGTTTCGGTGGTCAGGTACGGGTAAGCTTGGAACACTAGAGCGGACGCTCAGCTCGCTGTCATGCAACCCTGGAGGGCCTCTTGGCCTCTGGTTCTTTGTCGCCCGATATATCTGGATTAACAGACGTTGCATCGTCGCGCTTGCGTTTTCTCGCGAGCCTCGCCTTTTCCTTGCCCGCTTCGTCGTCCCACTCTTCTTGCAGGTGGGCTTTCAGTAGAGGCATGTTTTTCATGTCCCGCTCGCATTTCCAGCAATAAAGGCTCTCCTTGAGAAGATGCTCGTAGTCGCTCTTCTTGAGTTGGGACATCTATTTAAATTCACGCGAATAGGAGCATACGTTCATTGAGTGAACGTATGTCATAACGAGGACCAGAACATACTCGCTCAAAATAAGATGGCTCTTCGTCGAACCACGAAAGAACTTCGTGCAGGTGTAAAAAGAAGCCAAGCTTGGGGTGAAATGAGTTATAATGTTTCTTGTGCTTCATCTTCTCCGAACATAGATCGTTCGACAGAACATGCAGGTGCAGATGTCTGCAGGCGTACGGAGAAGGACCCTAGTGAAACGAAGACAGGGAGAAACAACGTGGGACTTACTCCATGCTCGGGACTGCATGAAATCCTGTCCAGATCTCCCATTGGAAACCGTACCGGTTCTGCATCTCCTCGCGAATCATCTTCTTGGCAGTGTGGGCAGCATCGCTCAGGTCCATGAGCACTTGTTTTGCGCGTGCTTTGTCGCCTTTGAGCAAAGTACGAAGGTTCGCGAGTTCAGACACGCCCGGTGGCGGTCTGACGCGTGGTAGGACCAAGAAATGGAAGATCGACTTGGGGAACGCGTCGAACACTGTCAAACATTTGTCGGTATGCTCGAACAGGATCGAGGGCGGCAATGTCTCTGGTGTGGCCTTTTGCGCGTACCCTCGCAGGACAGTCAAGTTCGACATAGAGCTTAGCGGCGGAAATTTTGTGTACGAGAGAAATGCACGCTGGTATAATACAGTCTCCGCAGTACACTTATATCGTAGTACGAAATTTTTGTATACAAAGTGAGAGCGTGCGCTTGTCACCTCCCCGCCCTCAATAGCTCTCTCATGTTCTCGCTGAGCGTCGGAAGGGTGATACTTATCTTCTTTCCACCAGCCATATCACTATTAACTGTACTCCGACGATGGATCAAAGCACTCGTAGAGGAAGATCGACTGGTTTCTTCTGCACGTCGTCGGTCGATGTCCGCCACGAACTGGGAATACGAGAGGAAGAGTACTTCTGCTTGGGCGAGGGTAGAATCAAGCTCGATGGTCATGCTGAGTTCGTTGCAATACTGCATGGAGATGCGACGTTTGTTCGTTTCTGGCAGGTGCCCGAACCATCGGTACTCACCTTCAAGATCTCGTCAAACTGAAGATGTATAGGTGAGATTGGTCTGGTGGATTGATAAGAGTGTAACAAACCTCTACAAGGTAACGTAAGATCATGTCGCGATGCGATTCGAGAATGGCGAGTGCGACGAAGAGGACAAAGTTGTTGCTGTAATAATCCGTCCAAAGCACTTCCCAGAGCCGCAACACGTCATGGAAGGGGAACTCGCGCTTGAATGCGATCAGTACCCAGCTAGAAGATATGTCAGACAACGCGTTCGACAGACTCTCAATGCTCACCGGAAGCAAAAAAACAGATTGAGACCCTCGGTTTTCTCTATCAATGAACAATAAGAAAGTAAGGCTCATAATACAAGGGAACTACAAACCAAAATGTCGATACAGCTCAGGATCCATCACACTGATGAGTTCTTGCAGGGTAGACAACTGCTTCTTCATACCGCTCTGGTCGCGGAGGAAATTCTGACCCTGAACAGGTATTAGACATCGGATCACTCTGCTACCTGGAAACGCACCATGCGATTCATGACTTCGACGAAGCACCAGAATATTAACTCTTCCTCCGCATCCAGCACAACGTATAGTGGCGCACAAAGATCAGACATCCCCTGCACATATCCTCCGTCCGCATAAGTGTCAGCACTAGGTATGATCGGATGAAATGATACATTTTTTGCCAGACTCACCAAGATCTTTATCATAAAAGTTATACGTCAGAAGAATACCACCCATGCGATCAATATGTTCATTACTGGGGGACTGTGCTCCGATATCCGCGAGCTGAGGTGAGATGGTAGAATACCGACGGTGGAGGGGCTCTGCCTCGGGGTCACTGGACGAGTCTTCGTATCCATAGGAGAAGAGTGGGTGGGTACGATCCGTACGACGGCAGTCCACATCTATGCGATGCCGTTCCTCGAGAGTATCCTGTCGATCGAAAACCTCTGGTACGCCGCACCATTCCTTCTTGATTTCCTGATAGCGTTTCCTGCGCGGATCCATGAACATCACGCATATACTTAGGGAGCCGTACAAACCTCTTTTCTTCCCATCTCCTCTTACGCTCCTTAGTATCGGTGTCCCATGCGTGAACTCCAAGAAGGAAAGGCCAAATCTTCTTCCTCAGCGTTCCTGTAGGTATTATCCCCCTCCTAAATACTTCTCGTTGCATCTCCTCGATCCTCACTTTGGGCCGCCCATCAGCCGCAAACCACTTTTGCCATGTCCTCTCATCAATAGGACTGTGGGGTTCCCTTGATGTCTTTGGTGTCGGCAAATTGACCGTGGAATGCAGTAGCTCAAACACCCCTAGTGAAGATGTCTCCTCTGCCATACCTGTAGATGAAGCAGGCAATGCTTGCGCCTCTCTCTTCCTCGCCCTGTCACCCTCCTCTGCTACGATCCGCGCCCATCGAGCGAGGTAAACGCGGGCACTCTCAAACTCCCCAACGCCACCCTTCTCGACCCAACTACCCCATTCCCATTCACCGTTGGCGTTCACAAGAGACTTGACAGGATCGGGGAGGTGTGGGACGATGGGCTTTGCAAGAGGGTGGGACAGGATGTTTTGTGCAGCATGGCGCGTGGCACGTGTGATGTTGGAGAAGGATTGTAGAAGTGCAAGACGTGCTTGGGATGTATTTTGCGTTGTCGACACGGAAGGCGGGTAAAGGGAGCGATGCAATACTGACGCACGGTTCGAATAGGGATTAATCGTACTGGAGGGAGGGGTAGAAATTGGCCGGGGGCGACGGTGAGCTGGGACGGGTGAGTGGGAGTTTGCATATGATGATTGCGCAAGGATGTCATCTACGGCATCGTCGTCAAATAATTGAGTGGAATGCGCTTCTATGTCCGCTTTTGAGGGATCGAGTATGAACAGGGTTGGCTGAAGAGATGACCGCAAGAGATGGGCATAACATCGTAAACGTGATAAGAGATCTTCTCCTCCCCACGATACAGGTGGGCGTGTAGCGGCTCCTGACGTGCTCAGAGAGGCGGATGGGGGGTATGCATTCGAAGAGTTCCGTCGGTTGTGTGTACGTGGTGGAAGGGTCATGGACAGCGATTCATCGTCATGAAAGTGCAGAGTCGGTAACGTGGATCCGTTGATGAGATTGATGCCCACAGTACCGTCTATTGTTTCAACAGGTGTCAACACACGGAAGCGACGAAAAGCCCAGTCACTCACACCATGACGACAGAGTCGGTGGATGGACCAAGAGGGAATATATGGATGTCAGAGGGACAGAGAACGCATACGATTCCGGTCGTTGGGTTGGCAAGTCGATAAGGACTGCGTCTGTAAGGCAAACGGTGAGACAAAAGTGAGGATAGAATGGCCGGGATGTATGCCAACCTTCGTCCTCTTCGTCCGAAATGGCCCTTTCCTCGATCTTGACGAACTTGTCCCATTCTTCTGCTCCTTTTTCGTTCAAGAGACTCTCTGGTATCCACGCCAGGAGATATGTCGGATTCACTGCCTCCTACAAGCCATGATGAGGTGTCTTTGGTAGGGGCGATAGAGACGTACACATTTGACGAGCGCTACAAAACCAGGGATGTTGTCTCGTGCGTAGGCGGTGGGATTGACATAGACCTTGGACTTGCTGTAGAGGAGTCTGTACTTGCTCTCCTCGTCCGCAGACGGAGACGAGGTGTTGTCGTCGTCGCCGGAAACACGTTTTATTTCGACCATGGAACCCGACTGTGAGGGGTTCAGCTCGGTTGTACATACGCCCATAAATATTCGTGCATACAGATATGACAGAGAGAGAGCTTTCAGAGAGTGAAGTGAAGTGAGAATCGCCGCCACGCATGGGGCGAGTCGCTCTTGAGATGGTCCAAACTGCGGACTACGGCGGTTGGCTGACCCGACGCAGACCAGCGCAGTCATCCGATTGTGGCAATGCTGTTCACATCCAGCGCCCACAAAGTTAATCTACGTTCTTACAGTCTATACGCCACGCGAAAGCGGGTCGACTCGGTCGTCGTACAACGCGAGAGCAAAGTGGATTACAATAAAACAAACGTTCAAGAACACGCTGTTACTTTTGGGCCGACCACACATTCCGGAGCACTGGATGACCACCCGTACGAACAAAGGTAAACCCGTCAGCACATGTTCCATCCAGAGGAGAGATACTTACATCCAGCTTTGGTCGCTAGTCGGTTGAGAGAATCATCACTCTCGCCTTGTGAGCGGACCTGCCCACAGAGTGCGAACGAGGTGTAGGTGTTCAACGCACGGCCGTTGGCATCGACGTCAACGACGTTGATCTGGACCGAAGCGTGGTCCTTGGAGGTAATCAGGCGGTCTGTAATGCACGCAGGTCGGATCGTCACTGGGCATTCCTCACTGCGAAAGACTTACTAGTGGCCGCACACTTGCGGGGGACGTAGAGATCAACGAGAACACCCTACACAGCGCTCGTGAATTGATGAAAATGAATCGCATAAAGCACCTACCTGATCGTTTTCCATGGCGAGATGGTACAGTTGGGATGACGAGCAACGGGAGGCTTACTATGGATGTGTGGGAGTGTATTATGTCAGAACTGTACAGATAGTAAATACAGTTCTCTGATTACATAACACCTGTGACTCGTCGATCTTGTTACGTGTACTTGGCCAATCTACCGGGTTATACTGTATTGCATCAGGACAGGCCAACTATCTCGAAAATACGAGTAGGATCGGAACAACACATAGGGATTCTGAACAATAGCAAGGCGAAATGCGACATGGTGAAACAGGTTCGAATGAGAATAAATGGGCATCATATTCGTGAATGCGAATCATGTAGTGGTGCAAATGTGTAAAGGGAGAACAAGAATGCAGGCATCTAAATACAGGAACAAATGCAGAGGGCCCTGGCAAAGGGTGGACAGACATCACTAATCCAAGTCGCAGGCATGGTCCGTGATGAAGCAGTAAATAAAGCATGGTCTTTGCAACGAAAAGTTGATGAAAGCAGATCTCGGTAGGACTACATGGTGGAATTGAGATGTTGTTAGTTGGTTTTGTAGATAGCGAACAGACGCTCGCAATTAACTGCGTCAGACGGAGGTAAGCGTTTGATTATATGCCGATAAGATGGAGATGACGAGAATGGCTAATAGGCACACGAAGCGAAGGGTCAGAACGGGGTGCTGGGATTGACGCCGCGTGGGAAGACGGGCATGAGAGCGTGGAATGTCACATTGCTTGGATCGAATGGAAAACGAGGGGGCGGTGTCCTTGGGCAGTCTGGGATGGGATCACTGGGGCGGTGAAGTTGCCTAAGGTGTGGCTCGCTAGGTGGAGCCTCGTGGCCACTCCCAAGGGGATTCGAACGCAAAGATGTTTTTCTGCGACGAACAGGTCCAGAAGCGGGGACAGCGTCTGAGAATGTGACAGAATCCTCATCGAGATGTAGCTGAGAAAGGTCTGCGATGTCGCAGTTGTTGGGTCTTGGCATCTCAAGGGCAGAGATCCAAGGGAGTTGATCGAATATGGAGGTTCGTCCAAAGGCATCTAAAGGACCGTCGACGCGCTGTTGATGACGACGACGCCTGGTAGAGCGAGCAAGGAGACGGGAGGGGGCGCGCCTCTTGTGGGGTGGGCCACATGGGGTGGGTGACTTGGAATTCTGTGGGATGGCAGGTCAAGAAAGTGTGTGAGCAAAGGAGGGTAGGACCTACGAGAGCGACGTAGGGTGGATCGTGGAGTCTGATGGGAGACAAGAGGCGAGGAGGAGGGAAGTATGTTCGTGGGTGGATAGTGCGCTGTGGATCGTATGAGGAGAGGGGACAAAAGAGGGGGAGTGAGTCTTGGGCGGAAAGGTGCAAGTGCTGGGGTGGGTGGCGCGGAGAGGGAGCGATGATGGTAGGCATTGTTGAGTGGGGAGGAGAGATAATGATACAGAGTAATGTTTTTGGGGGGGCTAAAGAGACATGCTGAAAGGGGGTCAAGACAAGAACGGGGCGGATGTCGCGAGGCGAGGGCCATTACCACATTTGGAAATCTGACTCCGTATTCCCCAGCATGCAACAACCAGCTCGGATGCCACTCCCTGTGAGAGCCACTGCCAACTTTGGCGCGTCCCTGCGCAAACGTCCGGGTATATCCTTTTGTTCGTTCCATTTTCGAGTCGTCGCTTGTCCATCATGGGCGAACAATGCGGAGAGTCAATACAGCTGTGAGTTAGTGTGACTCGGGCGCTCATCCATTGTTGTCTTGTCAATGTCATTCCCGCTTATCGCTCATACCCCGAATGCACCTGTATTTGTAAACTAAATTTCGCCTGCGACCAGAGTAGATGAAAAGAAAAAAAAAAAAATCGTGCAACAATGCTGATGCAAGTAAGGTGATGATACAGATACACGGGCTGCTCCTCGACGCGTCTAGTCAATCTCCTCCATCGCCGAACTAGAGGCAGGCTCAGCTGCCGGTGCCTCCTCCGCGACCTCTGCCATATGCTCGTCCTCATCCACATCGAGACCCAAGCTGATCATACGGTTGATGCGCTTGGCAAAGGACGTAGGATCATCCAGCGAGAAGCCGGACGTGAGGAGCGCCGTCTCGAACAACAAGTACGTCAGATCTCGGACCGACTTGTCAGCCTTGTCCTCCGCAACCTTGCGCTTCAACTCTTTGATAATCGCATTGTGTGAGTTGAGCTCCAGCGTCTTCTTCGATGCCATGTACGATGACATCGACGAATCACGCAAAGCCTGAGCTTTCATGATACGCTCCTGCAGATAATCTTTTAGCCGTGCTCTGACGAGTGTTTATCCAAACATACCATGTTCGATGACCAGCCAAATTGACCGGTGACGAGGACACACGGCGAGTCAGTAATTCGGTTGGAAACCACGACCTTCTCAACCTTGTCACCGAGAGCCTCCTTGATCGTCGTGCACAAGTCGTTAAACTGGGCGGCTTCTTCCTCTCGCACCTTCTTCTCATCGTCGGTCTCCTCCAGCTCGAGGCCTTCTTTCGACACGCAGACGAGCTTCTTGCCTTCAAACTCCTTGAGTTGGGTGACAGCGTACTCATCAATGGGGTCAACCAAGAGCAGAACTTCGAAACCCTTCTTCTTGAGCACCTCGAGGAACGGCGAATCCTTCACGGCGGCGAGAGACTCTCCCGTGAGGTAGTAGATTGACTTTTGGATCTCGGGCATCCGAGTGATATAGTCTAGAGCCATGATTCAGCGCCGGTATTCGTGACACGGAGAAACGAACACGAACCTTTGAGTGAAGTCTGCTCCTCGATAGCCTTGGTAGAGTAGAAGCGCAAGAACTCAGCGAGCTTGCTTCGGTTTTGTGCATCCTCGTGGATACCGAGTTTCAAGTTCTTTCCAAAGGCTTCATAGAACTTGTTGAAATTGTCCTTGTCCTCCGCAATCTCGCTGAAAAGGTCCATACACTTCTTGACGATGTTCTTACGGATGACCTTGAGAATCTTGTTCTGTTGAAGAGTCTCGCGGGAAATGTTGAGGGGGAGATCCTCGGAGTCAACGATACCCTTGACGAAATTGAGATATTCGGGGATGAGGTCCTCACAGTCGTCCATGATAAAGACACGGCGGACATAAAGCTTGATGTTGTTACGCTTCTTTTTGGACTCGAAAAGATCGAAAGGAGCGCTATAAAGTGAATGAGCTGCGAACGTGCGTCGTAAACCGGTCCCTTACCGCTTAGGAACAAAGAGTATGGCCTTGAACTCGAGCTGACCCTCGACGGAGAAGTGCTTCACAGCGAGATGATCCTCCCAGTCATTCGTGAGCGATTTATAGAAGGAAGCGTATTCTTCAGTGGTGATATCCTGAGGGTTGCGCGTCCAGATGGGCTTCGTCTTGTTGAGCTCCTCGTTGACGACTTCCTTCTCCTTGATCTTCTTCGTCTTCTTGTCCTTGGGCTTGTCTTCCTCGTCCTCAACCTCCTCGATCTTGGACTCTTCTTTCGCTTCCTCCTCTTCATCTTCGACTTCCTGTAGGCAGCGTTTAGAACCAATAAGAAAGTGTAATCAAGACGAACCTTCTCAACCTCCTTGGTCACGGCGAGCTGGATGGGGTATGAGATGAACTCCGAGTGCTTCTTAACAATGTCCTTGATCTTCTTCTCCTCAAGATACTCGGTCTGGTCCTCCTTCAAGTACAGACGGAGCTCAGTACCACGACCGAGAGGTGGGTTGACGGTATCATGGGTGATGGTGAAGGTACCACCGGCAGCGGACTCCCAGATGTATTGCTCGTCGTCGTTGTGTTTGGAGATGACCTGGACGCGCTCTGCAACGAGGTACGCAGAGTAGAAACCGACACCGAATTGACCGATCATGGAAATATCAGCGCCGGAGTGAAGTGCCTCCATGAACCCCTATATAGAACACGGTCAGAACAGGAGCAAGGAAGGGATGGATTTGACCGACCTTGGTACCGGACTTGGCGATGGTACCCAGGTTGTTGACGAGGTCGGCCTTGGTCATACCAACACCGGTATCACGGATGGAGAGAACCTTGTTCTCCTTGTCTGGAATGACGCGGATGTAGAGTTCCTTGCCGGTCTCAAGAGCGGAAGGGTCGGTCAAGGATGCATAACGGATTTTGTCGAGGGCATCGGAGCCGTTGGAAATCAACTCTCGGAGGAAGATCTCCTTGTTGGAGTAGAACGTGTCTGGTGATCGGATTAGCCTACGCCGATGATTGGTCGGTGGGGATGGTACTTACTGATGATCAAGTCGAGGAGTTGACTGATCTCAGCCTGGAAGCCAAAACTCTCAGTTGCCATTTTGAACTAGCTAAGGGGTTAGACACGTATGAGAACTGAATGAGACGTGCTGCTCACCGTTCAGGAAGATGAGCAGAGGACGGAGAGATGTGAGGGAGAAAGGGGGACTTGTAGAACAAAAGGGACGCGTCTGATCTTAAGTAGTCCTGTTTTTTTTTCTGTTCGTTCGAGAAGATTCGACGAGCAGTCCCGGACTTGGACAAAGGCGGGTCCCTTCTAGAACATTCCATCACAGTTGCCTATTCAGGGGACCATTAACTTGGAGTAGTACACTGCACCGTAGTACCCGTCCGTTGTCGCGTCTCGTAGATTAGTCCACGCTGCCCACTCAACTGAGCCTTCAGTCCCTCCAATGCTGCCCGCATCTCATCTATCTCGTCCTTCAACTCCGCGTTCTCTTCCCGCAGCTTCGCATTCGCACCCACGAGCTCTGACTTTTCCGTGACGATTGCAGCAATCTCTGCTTCTGGTATGCGACGCGAAGCTTCACACTTTTTCTGCACCAACGTAAGCTTGGCCTCCAGAGCCTGATTTTGACGACGGTAAGCCCTGTACACAGCCGTGAGCTCGACCAAGCCGATGCCAATGTATGAGAATCCCACCGTGCTTCGTCCTCCAGTTTGTCGCGTGTCTTTTCGTGACTCTCCAGAAGCATCTCCATCTGCTTGTATTTACTCTCGATGAGCTCGATTTCTTCGCCTCTAGCATTGAACTTCTGAAAGTCTGCGTCCCTGCTACATGTCAGTATCTCTCTTGGCATCACTAAATGCCAGCAGCCCTACCAAAGTTTCTGCATGCGAACGTGCTGTTCGATTTGTCGTTCGTAATCATGGAGTCGGTCGATTTTGTGCTGATTCTCCTTTTGCTGAGTCTGCAGCTCAAATACCGCCTTTGCTGCGTCTGCCAGCAGTTTCCCTTGAGCCGCGAAGAGTGCCTATTTGACTCTCAACAATGAACCCTTCTCCAAGCTGAAATGATGACTTACCCTCGCTTCCTTCTCTGCAGTACGCAATGCTGCCGCTTCTGACACCCAAGCCTTCTTCTCCTCCCGGAATTCTCTGAGCTTCTTCTGTAGTTCTGTGTTCCAATCTGCATATTTGTTCTTTGCGGAAGAAGACTGTTCTTTGTGTTCCTTCAGCTCCTGCTCAAGACTTTGAACTTGGGCCTTATATTGACGCAGCTTGTTATGCTGTACAAGATCAATACTGTACCCATGACACAGGCAAGTCATGAACTCTTACAAGCGCTTGACGGTCAGCCTCTGCATTCTTCGAGAGGACATGATCCTGGTGAAGCCTCCTGATGTGACGCACATTTTCTCTCGACTGCCAAAGCTCGAAGTTGAGTTCGCTCCTTAGCAAGAGTACCTCACGCTGCAAGCTCGAAATCGCCTCTGCCACATGCGATGGCAGCTGCGCACCTTCATCTCCCCCAACCGACTCAGGTGGTAGTTTAATGCTCCCTTTCGTTGGCGAGTTACTACCAGGTTGGAACAACAGTGCTGACCATGGCATGCTCGGGTTCTCGATGTCGATGTCGAGATTCGACTTCAAGGCAACGGATGTGGTAATCATGTCCTGGAGCGATACACGGGTTTTCACAGGTGGAAGACTAATGTAACCTGGATGGGGAGTTGGCATATTCGAAATGTCTTCTGGGGTCATGACAATCGAGGGAAGAGCCACCGTCTGCAAGTCAGGAGTCATATCGATCTCTTCAATAGAGGAGAACCGAGACCCGAGAGCGACACTGCGCACGTTGAGCATAACGCATTCACTAGCTATCTGAGCAATGCTATATTTGGCCCATGAATCGGGTTCGGTAAGTTCCTTGAGCCAATCCCCCCATATGACACGTGGATTGACCACACGGCTGCGAAGAAGGGGCTAAAATGTATGGGTAAGTATCGACTATGCACGAAAGATAGATAAAAAGACAAAGAAATAACATAGGTGCGCATACCTCCGATTTACTTCGTATGATGTCTTCGTCGAGCGCATCTTCCCATTTCGCAATATACGGACTTTGGTAATCCCTCTCCCGCAGGTATGCAGCGGGGCCACGAAGAAAGCGGAGAAGGTTGCATGGAAAGAGATAGTAAAGAGACGAAAAGTACGCGTCCGACGGGGGGGCAGACGACGTAGAGAGTGTGAGCTCCGACCTCTCCCAGCCGAGCTCGGGGCGTAGCTCAAGTGCGGCAAATCCTCCATATACCTCGGCTTGTTTTCCAGCGCCCGAATGCCCGCCATCATCATCCACCAAGACCTGGGATGGTAGGGCCGAGCCAGAGAACTCCTCCCAGCATATGATCCTCGCTAGGATCAGGAATAACCGGGGGAGCAAGATGTTGAGTTCTTCACATGCTTTGACTGCGAATATTGGGAGTAGCTTGATGAGTACGGAGAGGCCGATAGTGCATATGGTAGAAGAGTTGTCCAGCAGAAGCGAATTCAAGAGGCTGTTCATGAGTGGGTGTCTCGCAAACTCTGTTGCATGGGCCTGGAAATCAGGATCCGAGGTGAAACAGTCGACCAGGATTAAGAGTTGGAGACGAGACACAGGTGCCACAAAGGCAGCTTCGACTTGTGTCATGAAAGCCTGGACAGCATTAAGCAAGTCAACTGTTAGTTCCATCTCAAGCACGTACCACAGGGCATTTCAAACCAAAGTTCACGAGTACATCCTCGAGATTGCTCTTCCACGGATACCTCTTATCCCGCTGCTTCTGATCAAGTTTTGCCCATTCTAAGATATCGTACCCGGAGCCCTCGTTGTAGGCATCCAAAAGGTGATCCATCAACCGTCTGCGGAATTCGTGCACTTTCTCCGGGTACCTTCGATCCTCGTTCTCAGCAGCGAAGATGATGAGCTCTTTGGCATGCATCACAGAGATGGTTGGCAGCTTTGGTTCTCTGAGAGCGGGACGCAGCACGAGATCAAACCAAGTTGAAATGATGGAGGTCGATGGGAGAAGCGGACGGAGGTGGTGGAGGACACCAAGAAAAACCTCTGTGTGGCCAAGCGAGGAATGGTCCACGACATCGTCGTAAACGATTTGGAGCTCTTCTTCCACTCGGAAAAGCTGGACTTCGGGATCTTCAGAGGACACACATCCGGCAACAAACTCGTCGATGGCGTTGAGCACTTGTTCACGAGAAGATTTGTCCGCTGGGTCTTCGAGCACAAGTCGCAATTGATTTGAGAGCGCAGCGATGGACATGAAGATGGCTGGCGGACCAATTTAGCAAGCACTACATTTGGCCCCTGGAAGACCCAGAGTACACGAGTACAAAGTAATCAGCCATGTCACACTACTGACGGCTCTTTTTGGAATGCAATAGGTAAGTACAAGGTTTTAATCCTGACTCGAAGGCAATCCCAGTCTCCGACTTCTCCGACTGATCTTCCATTTCGTCCTTTGCGTAGAACTCCCTCTTGGGCCCGTTAGAGACGCCAATCCTATTGTCGCGCTCTTGGACGATCTCACCACGGTGACAGTCATCATGAGCTAGGACCAAGAGGTAGGTCGGGATCTTTACCAATAGCCCAAGTGTGCAGTCTTGCCATGTTGTTCTGAAGGTCATACACAGCTGGCTGCTCGGCCGCATCCTTCACGATGGCTGTATCTGTGAGTTGTGCCACACTTGGTCATTCAGGAAAACCTACTGGGCGCAAATACCTTTGTCTGGGTGGAGTCGGCGTAGTTGAATGTACTTGTGATTTTCTCTCCTTCGGGGAACGATGTGAATGCCTGTATACTGTTAATGATCATGCACATAAAGAGAACTAAAACCTGGCTTCTGAGTCATAGATGACGCACTGAATGAGTGCATGAGCAGATTCAACACAGGAAGCATTTGGAGCTACCTGATAAAAGTCGGGTCTCTTGTGATGGCAGAAGTATGTAGTGAGCCTCCATATGGCGAATGTGGTCTTGACTAAAATCCCGCCAACAAAGTGATCTCGCGGTACTGATATACGCGTTCACATGGAAGCCACAAAGATGTACGCGGAGGAGCCTTTGTGAGTGTTAGTCTCTGGGTTCATGGCAATGGTGAAAGAAAGGATAGGAGGGAAAACCACGGTCCACAGTGAGGGAACATGACGTCCCGTTGGTATCATCATGTCTTCCTATAATTATTGAGAACCCTATGCACACTTGAGTCGGTAAGTAGCATGTAATCCCGTACCATAGACCTGTGTGTAAATCAGTGAGGCAAATGTAAGCGCCCTTCCGGCAATTCCCGTTCGCGCCGTTCGAACTTGGTCCTCGCCGTCACGGACAACGAACAAGACCCTCCTTCCCGTCGAATTCCACCAAAAAAAGCAAAGGTAAATTATTATATTCTCTCACCTCTTTTCGCATGCTAGCAACCTCGTATTATTTCGCGGTCGCTCTGTGATGGATTCACGACGTGTGTTTCCGATGTCGGACAAGTCGCTGACGCTGCATCCCAGATGTCCGCTACCATTGAGGAAGTCCCTTCCGACCACTCTGGCCACGAGCACGATGAGGATCCAACATCCCAGGCCGCCCTCGACAAAATTCAGTCCCGCTCAGAGCGGAAAGCCCGCAAGGCTCTCCTTGGCCTTGGTCTGAAGAAAGTTCCAGGTATCACGCGTGTTACCCTCCGCCGACCAAAGAACGTCCTCTTCGTCCTCTCCTCGCCTGATGTGTACAAGTCACCCAATAGCGATTGCTACATTGTCTTTGGTGAAGCAAAGGTGCTCTACCCTGTGCCCTGAATAGTAACTACCCGACCAACTAACACAACGTAGATCGAGGATATGAACGCACAAGCTCAGTTGTCTGCCGCACAGCAACTTGCTTCCGGTGGTGGTGCAGCTGCTGGCCTCACCAACTTGGAGTCCTCTGGCGTCGCTGCGGAGGGGGATGAGGAGGACGATATCCCTGAGCTCGAGGCACCGGAGGAAGATGCGCCAGTAGATGAGACCGGCGTTGACCCGAAAGACATTGAGCTTGTAATGGCTCAGGTCAACTGTTCGCGAGCAAAGGCAGTACGGGTATTGAAGGAGAGTGGAGGCGATCTGATTAATGCTAGTGCGTTCTTCTTTTTCGCGTATCGCTGTTGGCATATCTGACCGTGCGATGCAGTCATGGCCGCAAGCGAGTGATCCTGTTTTCCATACTCTCTGTATCACTATGACGCGCAATCCACACACTTGCTTCAGGTTGACTTTTGTAAGGTTGACCCTGCCTCTGCGAGTAAGCTCAAGCCCGCAATTGGGGGACCAATATCATGTTTTCCAACACCTAAGTTCTACATAATAATTAGATCGCTCCCAGCCATCCTGGATTATTTCAATACCACGTCGCCCTTCCTCTGGCGGCCCAACAACCAGACCCATTCCTTGTGCGGTCTCGCAGGTGAGCCTCGTGAGCTCACCTTTCGCGAACATGTGATAATATCGATGGTATACGGGGGCCTCGACAATTGTTCCAGAGTTTCCCAGTGCATTCACCATAGGCAGTTTTGTGGCTTGATTCCGTGCAGGGCCTTGTTGGGACATCACCCAGGGCACGAAGACATCTTTTCCCGAGGGTGAAGAAGGAACCTTGGCGCTGTCATCTGTTGGTATGACCCGCTTCGACAATTCGTCTTGTTCTATGGCCCAGACGTAGATCAGGATACGTCCGTGGGCAGGCGAAACGCACTGAAGAAGCCGCTGCGAAGCCTGGAATGAGCACATGCACGATGTGCATTAGTCGACGCACCTCCACAGCTAGTCTGCGCCTCTCGTACGAGGCTAGGTGATGTATCGTAGCTATCGAGATAGCGTAGTCCTGTCATATTGTTGCCTCAGCGCGTTCGCCAGCGGCTTGCACTATCACTCACAAATGCTCCGGCTCTCCACCCACTGTCCAACACGTCTCCCCAGACAACCTCACGAACGACTGGTGCGGTAAGTTCACCTCCGGCGTTTCTGGCGATCAGTAAAAGATTCCTGCTGCGATCAAGGCCAACAGTCAAGACACTTCCAGCTGGCCGATCAGCGGGCAGAGGGAGGTATTTCCCATTGCCTGTCCCAGAGTCAAGGCCGATCCATCCTGAAGGCAAATCGGTAATAAATTTGGCAATGATGGGCCATGGCTGAGTAGACAGAATTAATGAAGATTCTCTCTGCGGACTACAGGACCAATACCCCACCTTGTGCCGGGTAGATGAGAAATGGGTGGCTATCTGGTCGTAGACGGCGTGAACGTGCTGGTCTTCGTACGCTTGGAAGTCACCAGCGACGGAGGCTGGCGTAACGCTCCTCATTGAGAGTCTCCGCTAAACCGAGATTATTACAGATGATCACAATTCGAAGTTTGACAATCAGGCCTTCAGCCCAAGTCGAGCGAACGACATCACGTCGAAGCGTGTACCAAGTCAGTCACATGCCACCAGTGAACCCCATCATCTCATCCACCAATCTACGAAATTTGCTCCCATCAAATGCAGGAAATGGAGCTAATGCATTCAGGTCAAAGGACGCGATGGTCGTTGGAAGATCACTGAACCCGGATATGAGGATAGTGTACCATAACCCAGTCGGGGGACTCACTCCACGGATGTAGCTCTGAGGTGGTGAAGACTATCCAGTTGCAAGGCGAGTTCCTCTTGGTGGTTGTTCATCAAGGTCGGGTTTGGGACCACGATCAAGGGTTTTCCAGACCTCAGAACGTCGAGAATAGTGCCAGATCCTTGATCGACGTCAGGGTTGTAATACAAGTCCTCACCCAGGAGTGTTCTTACCTCCATGGCTAACGACTAGGTCTGCGTGTCCAATGTCGTCTTGGATGGACGACTTGAACTTCCAGGTTTCGATGTCCATCCCCGCCTTCCTGATCGTCAGCAAGTCCGGAGTGGACGCGCCGCAGCCCAGGTCGAGGTTAGAGTTACCTCGTTGTAGCACTACCCGCACGAATCCTTTTGTGTGCAGCGCCGTGAGCACTGGTTCGGAGATCGTAGCTTGTACGAGTGCATCAAACTTGGTGGAACCGACTGTGACGAAGACGAGCATTTATGTTTGCTTGCCAGGAACTCGTTTGTTACGACAATCATAACTCGGAATGAAAAACTTTGAAGACCTACCAGCTGTGACTCGATTAACACAAAATTTTCTGTGCATTGACACGACTCATAACTAGTCAAGAATCATGGGATACACCCTCTGCGTGCTAGGTATATCTTTCCCAGCCCAGAAATCCGCTGACACTGACTACGTCTTCCAGGATGTGGAACGATGGGCATCGCTATCATATCTGGCGTGATCGCCAGTCTTCAGTCTAGGGAAAATATCCATGTCTTCCCCAAGTGGGAGTCACATACACCTGGCACATCTACCCCAACCGCAGATTCCCCCGATCCTGCGTTGCCTTCATTTTTCATTGCCACCGTCACCAGGCAGGAGAGTGCAAAAAAGCTCCAGCATACATTCGGCCTCCTCGGGGGGCTCGGCTCGTCCGTCCAAGTCCTCGTCGGCGAAAACCTCGCGGCTGTTCAGAAATCTGACGTCGTCATCCTAGGGTGCGCTGTTCATGCCCTCCGTCACGATTTCGACTGAGGCATCACTGGATAGCTGTAAACCCCATCAAGCACAGATCATCCTTGACCAGAATGGAATGGGGGAAGCCCTCAAGGGAAAGCTACTCATCAGCATCCTTGCTGGTGTTACCATTCCCCAGCTGACTACATGGGTCCCTCCAACCACAAAAGTCGTCAGGGCCATGCCCAATACACCCTGTCGGGTGCGCGATACCCTGTTCACCATCTTTTGACCTAACGAATTCCGTAGATTCGAGAGGGCATGACAGTCGTCAGCCCCCTCCCCACCCTCCTGAATAGTGAAGAAACGGAGCTTGACCGTTCCATCATCCTCAAAATATTCTCATCCATCGGTCGCTGCCGGTTCCTTGAGGAAAAACATTTTGATGCCTGCACGGCTCTTTCTGGGTCAGGTCCTGCCTTTGCATGCATTTTCCTTGAAGCTATGGCGGATGGCGGTGTCATGATGGGCTTACCAAGAGCTGAAGCGCTAGAGCTAGCTGCTCAGAGTGAGTTACTGCTCGTGATTAAATACCAGACATGAGAAAACTTAACATGCTCGTTAGCTTTGCAAGGGGCAGCACGCATGGCTCTCCAAGCTGGTGCGCATCCCGCTCAGATCAAAGATTCTGTAACAAGCAAGTGTTCGAGTTCAGCCGGGTCAGTGCCGCAGTTAATATTTCTTGTAGCCCCAGGAGGATGCACCATCGCAGGGCTTTTAGCAATGGAAGACGGCAAAGTACGGTCTACAATTGCTCGAGCTATTCAAATTGCGACAGAGCGCGCAAGCGAACTCGGCCAACCAATAAAAAAATAGCCGCCACATTCATGGTAATCATTGAGATTAATTACTAGGATGCAGAAGTAAATATATATTTTGATGACCAAACGACTACCGCGCTGAGCATGTACCCCATCTCGCTTTCAAACCTGCGTGGCACATATTGCAAGGTCCGGCATGTGTTGTGGGTAGCAACAACGATACAACATCGCCTATGGTCCTCTTGCTCCCGTAAAATGAGGGCGGTCGTGTAGGTTGTACAACGCCGCCCAGAGTGTTGGAGAGCGACGGGCAGTGAACAGACATAATTAAACAGTAACATAATGTATCATTGTATCTGTACATCATGCATCAGATCTGAATGTTCTGAACTGCAGACCCAAGGTGCACTTACCTACTGTACACGGTGATTGATCAGTAAGTTAAAGGAGATTATTCGGGGAGACATATTTCCCGCGTATGAACCTCGCTGCTTTGAGGCGCAATGGCCATCCAACAAGGGCAAGCTAGCGGGGTAAAAATAGTCACAGGATGGCCAAAATATTGACCATTGTTGATATTGCTCAGAGTAATGAGCGCCACCCCGTGTGATGATGCGGGGGGACGCCAAAGTGGAAGAGCATTTTCTTACAATCACACGGGAAACAGATTGCAATAATAAGATTGCAGAGGGTAATGTACAATGCCAACCTACGAGTGTGTCAATATGCGATCCAAGGTGATTATGAAAGAGGCTTACACAAACAGCAGATCACCGATCTGCAAGGATGGTGGGAGTGCGTGAGCGAAAATGAACAGAGACTAACTTGGTGGTACGCACAGAATTCGTGCGTATCGTCTGCTCGTTTGACCGTTTGCTGGTTGAAGAAAAGAAAGGTGTGAATTTAGTGTGATGGCCAAACAAAGGACAAATAGCATACTTTCCACGCCTCCTCAAAGTCGACTGGGAGGATAACATAACGGTTCTTGCGTACAGCTGCATAAAATTTCAGACCGAGACATTCACTAGGCGAGTACGGCATGCATGCCTTGTAGACCAGCGGCTTGGACAATAGAAGCAATCTCTGCAGATGATAATCGATCAGGTCTTGACACGTCTAAAATACAGTCTATCAGCTCATAAAAGCATCCTCGAGTTCAGTGAAGACTGACAATCCTCGAGGTCAACATCGGGTCCAAGGCTCATCTTGCTGGTGACAGTTTGAAAAACCAGCCGTTTCTCACGTCGTGATGGGAGTGGGAATTCGATCTTTCGGTCGAGACGGCCAGGACGGAGTAGGGCGGGATCAAGAGTATCCGCGCGATTCGTGGCCATGATGACCTTCAATGCAGGAAGAATCAACGTGACAAATCGAGCATGTCAAAAGCAAATGACATACCTTGACATTGCTGCCTTGGTCAAAACCGTCCATCTGGTTCAGTAGCTCGAGCAAAATACGCTGAACCTCTCGGTCTGCACCAGTTTGCGCATCAAACCGTTTGGTGGCAATAGCATCGATCTCATCAATGAAGATGATAGCTGGCGCATTTTCACGGGCGAGTCGGAAGACGTCGCGGACCATACGCGGACCTTCACCGAGATACTTTTGTACGAATTCACTGCCGACCACGCGGATGAACGAAGCAGTGGTGTGATGGGCAACAGCTTTTACGAGCATGGTCTTCCCAGTACCTGTATTGAGGATAAGCACGAACCAACAAACGGTATGTGCGATATTCACCTGGCGGGCCATATAACAACACTCCACGAGGGGGGTCAATACCGATCTTCTTGTAGAGGTCGAAGTGAGTCAAGGGCAGTTCAACCGCTTCTCGAATTTCCTGCTTCTGCGAATCCATTCCACCAACGTCCGAATACATGACATCCGGTTTCTCCTCTTTCGTGAGCATGGAAATAGACGAATCCGCCTCTGGTGGCAAGATATCGACAAGAGCATTGGAATGACGGTGGAGAGCAACAGAAGACGAAGGTTTCAACAACTCCCTGTCCAGTGTTGACAAGATCCTCACGACATAATTTGAGCCGGTTGTTGAGCCCACGATGCCGGTCTGTTGGTCGATGGCCTCTAGGAATTGGCCGATGACAAGAGGTACAGACTTGATGCGCTTGACTTCCTCCTGCGCACGGATAAGCTCGCGCTTAAGGTTCGCCTGTTCGTCCTTGATATAAATTTCCTGGATGTCGAGGAGCTCGAGGTGACGAGAAAGTTTCTTGTACTTGGTGTAGAGGTCCTCTTCCTGGAGCTCTTTGTAAAGGGCAGACTTTTCGGTCACGACCGACTCGAAAGTCGGTTCCTAGACATTAATTTGTACTGTGAGCGAGCGAGGAGGACACTGAGAGACTTACTTCCTTTTGGATTTCCTTTCCAATGTCCTCCATGGTGGTGATCTCTGCTGAGAGTTATACGCGCGTATGACGCGTTCATTTAGGTGATGGGAAACATCTGCCATTTTGGGTTGCCATGTATTGAGGCTAACCTTGGGCGGAACCCGACGCGAGAACGGCCATGGCGCACGTCGTCTCCGCCCTCGACCAGCCCTCAAACTACAAGGACTCACAGAGTAGACTGGAGAGGGTCAAGCAACAGGAACTCCTCTCCAAGTCGACGACCCTATACGTGCGTCCCATACGCTGAAGGCTACCTTCTGCGCCGACACACACTTCTCAGATCGGTAATTTGAGCTTTTACACGACAGAAGAACAGATATATGAGCTATTCAGTAAATGTGCTAGTCCGGAGGACGGTGGCGGTATCAAGCGCATTATCATGGGGCTTGACCGCAATACGCGGTGCGGTTTCACTCTACCGATTCATTCCTCATCTGCTCATGCCTTGCCACTCGTGAAGAACGCCCTGTGGATTCTGCTTTGTCGAATATTACACACATGCCGAAGCGCTTGCGAGCATGAAGCATGTCAGCGGCACTAAACTCGATGAACGTATCATCCGTTGCGACCTCGACCTGGGTTACAAGGAGGGGCGTCAATTTGGCCGGGGAAAGAGTGGTGGTCAGGTTCGAGACGAGCACAGGCAAGATTATGACCCAGGCCGCGGAGGTTGGGGTGCGCAGGCGCAACAGGAGAGAAGAAGAGAGGTCGAAGAACGCTACGCTGACGCACAAGATGGCCCAGGCGCCGTTGCTAGTGGCGGTGGTGAATGGAAAGAGACTGTTGAAGCCAGGCCAATTCTCAAGCGTGCTCGTTCTCCAGAAGATGAAGGCGACAACGGGAGAATGGTCCGTGAAATTAATTCTTTCGTCACTTTCTTCGCTGACCGGTCATTTCAGGCTCAACGTTCACGGATTGAGGATCCTGAGGCTGAGAGAATGTAAAACGGTATTCTATGCTCTAGATTATACAATGTACTGTCCGGTATGGACTTATTAGAAGCCATAGTGACTATACATAAAGTCGACACTCAGTGGTAGCCCGTGGTGCACGCGGTCATCGAACTACACAAGCTCGCACCTGGAATTTTGTACCAAACGTTTCAGGCCGGAAGAGTGTCTGGTGAATGCGCTGGGCTATATGATACGAATCTGATATGGACTGGGTCCGAATCAGGTATCTCGAGTAAAGAGAGAATTCGTCTGCTTGTCTTCCGGACGCTGAACGTCATCCTAAAGATCATAATGGGTAGAATCACTTACAGGTTAACTTTGTAAATCTCAGGTTTGTCCCCTAACGTATCAACTTTGTGGTATTCAAGGAAGTCCTTCACGGATTCCACTGAGGCTTTCGGGGGAAAGCCCCATGCGCAAACTTGCCTGCCATTGCTCATGGCACCGGAAGACGTGAGGCCGGGCAAGGACCCCCGCTCGAGAGCTGCCTTGCGTCCTTTGACACCTCTCAGGTTCTCAATTTTCGGAGGCTCGAGGCATGGAATGGCTGTGACAGTATGCCCTCCTATTGTCACTTTTCCGAGCTTAGCAGTGTTCATCTGCAGAAAATCGGGATGAGAGAGTGTAATGTAGGCCCGGCATGTTGGTAAGAAACGGAAGAGCTGTAATTGAACTGGGCTGGCGTAAGAACATGCATACCAAGACTGAGAATCTCACCATTCTCAACACCAACGAGTCTTTCGCGTCTTAGAGCTCTCTCGATGTCGGCGGGGAGGGTTGTCCGGGGTAGGTTCTCCAACCGGATATGTCGTCTGGTCTCGGCTGTCACATGCATTCTTCGTTGCTCTACATGACAAACGAAAAGACTCACTACTGAGCATTTCTCCTGCTAGTCTAGCTGTTCGACATGCTGCACTCGCTGTGGGCATTATCGACGGCTGCAGAGTTACTAGTAAAACCTTTTACTAAGTTTTAGAGCAGAGTTGTGTGGTCATGTGACCGCTCTGTAACACTTGTCTCCTACCACGATGTCCTCAAGGGGTGATCACCGTAGACGAGAACGGAGCTGGGAGCGAGAAGATAGAGACAGGGACCGCAATAGAGACAGGGACAAAGATCGCTACTCAAGAAGTGCAAGGACAGGGGGGCATCGTGATGCCGGACGCAGACGAGATAGTCGTTCACGAAGTCCCCGGAGAGGTGTGTTAACTCTGGACCGACTATGAAGGATCAAATCCATTCTCATTTCTGAGTAGACAGGCGCGACCACGACAGGGATAGAGACTACAAGAGCTCGCGGAGAGATGACAGACATGATTACGACCGGGATCGTGATGACCGCAGACCCGATAGAAAAGAGGAGAGAAGGAGCGAAAGGAAATCCGAGAGAAAGGATGAAAGGCGTGACCCTTACCCTCCAGAACGAATTACTCCCAGGGATAAGGATATTCGTGGCAAGGAACCGCCGCGGGACGGTGAACCTCAACGCCCACAAGATGCACGTTCTGATGTCCAGTTCACGGTTCAGACACAGTCTCCGAAATGTGAGTCATTTCTTGCTCTCCAGTGGTGGACATTCAATTTTGGGCGCCAGACGAAGCTCCTGTGCCAACTTCCTCTAAGCCAATCCTAGACCCAGATACCCCAGTAGAGGAGGGCGAAGAGATGGATGTCACCACCGTTGAAGACGAATCCATGATGGCCATGATGGGTCTTACGGGCTTTGGTTCCTCTAAAGTATGAACATCTCTCATCTCTCTTTACTCCCTCTCATCTGCCAATAATTGTACACACAGGGCAAGCATGTCGAAGGAAATCAAGAAGGTACGGCCAACGTCAAGAAAATGCGAACCTGGCGCCAATACATGAATCGGTGCGGCCCGCATATTAATATTAGCTCGCTGAATCTGACTTTTATTGCAGACGTGGTGGATTTAACAGGTACTTGCACTTGCTGTATATCTGTTTTTTTTTTGCAAGCTCATGCCATCGATGCAGGCCATTGGACAAGATCAAGTAGTCTTTTACCATGAAATTATGATCCGAGAAGATAAGTCATGCCCTCTAGCTCTGGAAACAGCTTTTATTTCGAGCGTACAGTAGTGTCGACGCCAGTACATTACCGACGGAATGTGTCGTTTTTTTTTTTAAGTTGGAACTGTTGAGTGATTTGAAACTAAATATCTATCTGGAACGTTCGTATCAACAGCTAAGGTACTGGTGTTAATACATTGCCCGTATGGATGGAAAGCACATTCATAACTCAGACAAAACATAACTACATGATGAATGAAAAGCATGAACTGTGCGGATGACGATGGGGAGCAAGACCACATTGTCCCGCCAAATCCTCTGATGTCATACTTAGAACCCATGCAGCTTGATAGTGTTCCTAGGGATGCCCTCTTCGACGAGGAAGTTTGCAATCTTGACTCTTTGATCACCTTGAAGCTGAATGACTTGACCCATCTCCTCATCGTCAACGAGGTTGCCGTTACAAGCGAACTCCTGCAGTAGTTTGGTAAGCTAACATACAAAGATTGAGGCGGAGATAATGGACCTTTTTGAAGGCTTTGAGGAGTTTCTTCGGATCGTACTCTGTGAGAGGATGAGACTGCATCGTCACAAATCCAACCACCAGCTCACCCTTGGGGAGACCTTGCAATGTGGTCAAAGTCTTTCTTCCGTTCCTCTGTTGAATGCGGATGTGAAGGTAATTCTGTGTGGAACCCACGTCCTGGTTGCCCCCGAGAGGATCGCCCTCATCAGCAAAAGGATCTTGAAGAGGCGCCGTGGTGAGACAACACGTTGAAGGTGATAAATTGTTTATTAACTCACCGATAGAGTTCAGGTTCTGCACGTTCATGCGACGATGAAGAATAGATAAATCTGAAGAGGATGTGATGTTTGAAGACACGATGAGAGTTGAAGAAAAAGTGACGCTCACTTGCATCGAGACGGAACCGACGAATTTAATGTCATCGTCGTGATTAGTAAGCCATGTCACAACTTGTAGATGGCAGTCACTGAAGGGAAGAAAAAGAAACCACCGACGTTTCATTATCTGCCAAAGAGCCGCGGTGGGTATGTCTGAGCGCGTTCGACGACGAGGCTGACTCGATTTCAGCGAAACGACTCAAGAAATCCTGGGTCGAAGATCACAAGTTACGCAGCAAATGGAAGGCGCAGAAGAAAAGGGAAGGCCTAATACATCAGACGGTCGAGGACGCCTCCAACCATCGCCGCGACGAAAGCAACATCGATTCTGAGTCGGATAGATCTCAGAATCGTCCGGGAAAGTCACCCACACCGCCTCGTGATAAACAGTCCTTGCGTGACCTCAGGAGAATTGCTTATTCCTCCAAGCCCTTCCGCACTCAGAAAGTCGATTCTTCGCATCCCAAAAGAGTTCGCAGACACTCTGACAACGATCGGGGTGGGAAAGCTACAGTGGGACGCGAAACGGGGCAACCAAACATGAAGCTACGTATGAACGTCTTACTCGAGAAGATTAAGCGCGACTTCTCATAGAGATCACCATACTGTGCGTCTTTCCTTAGCCAGAAAGTGTTTATATCTCGACGGATTAGTGATTTTTTGTCGGTGTGTAGAAGACTTTCCAAACAAATCACTTCATACTTTGTTCTCTTTATCATCTGTCTCATCTATGGTCATCTTTTGCGCTTCACCTCTGGACTGATCCCCGCTCCCTCTCACAAACCTGGTCTCCAGTGTTTCCAGGAATGGACGCGACCTGACAGTTGTCACGGAGGTGATTGCAGTTGGATGATCACTCATATGCCCGGGACTCGGATCGTCAAGTTCGTCTACGAGCCCTATTGCTCGTTGCGATATCGGTTCGTCAAGAGACGCCATGCCCCCACCCATTTCCATTGCAGCAAGCGCAAGTGGTGATGGTGGTGGGCTTTGTGATTTGGAACGTCTTGCGTCATCGTGCAAGAACGGAATAGGCGAAAACATCGGAGTTGTGGGTGTGGATTGTGATGAACCAGCTGAGAATGTACCTATTGAGAACCCGTTCTGGGTTAGTTCTACAGGGAATGCATCCCAAGTCGATGTGACAAGAAGCGATTTCTCTATTGCACGGAGATATTTGCCGATGAACTTGTAGTGTTGCTTTGGATATACACAAAGCTCGCACACCCGCTGGATGGTAAACGGCGGGTTGCTGGATCACTGTTGTCAATGAATGATCAGAGTAACGTCGTCCAACGCACTCTTCGAAATCATGGAGTTGTCGAAAGATACAGTTCTTCATCTCGTTCGCTTCATCTTGACTCATACGAGCTTTGGGTGTTTCGTGAGGGTTCATTTCGTTGGGCTTGCGAGGAGGAAATGGAGGCAACCTCAAATTCCCTGAACTGTCCACCACCCCCGTGGCAAGCTTCGAAGGCTCCACGGGCTGAGCACCGTCGGCAAGGAATAATGCAATATTCTAAAGACGCACAAACTAAATATCCGGGAAGTAAGAATCTGTTGTAACACACCTGGCCTATCTTGTACTTGATCATCTCCCGGAGAAGTTGCCATTCCGTACTACCGGGTGGTTAGATTAGTCTGTCGGCGCATCATGGATTCATGGGGGGCTCACTTCGGCTCGAGAGTGTCAGTGGACGCAATATGCGCCAAGACCAATTGATGCTCTGCTCGTGATCTATGAGTCTGGTGCGCAGCAGAACATGCTGTGGTGTACCTGGACGCCATGCAAAACTTTTCGATAGGTCGTATGGGGACTCGGCTGTGGATGACATGCTTAGGCTAGACCTGTAACGACGAGCTTGGCAGTTTTGTGAGTCAGTCCGAACGCGTACTAAGGTCCAATGAGCGGTAGCGTCTCAGACTGCGGCGCCCGCCTGCCTCAGACTGTGCGAAATTTTGGAATGGTCACGATACGTTCAGTTGACGTGCAGCCTTGCACACGACTCTTTCAAACGTTTTCGAATGAGTCCACCCCAAGCAGACGAGTTCGTGATGTCGCCCTTGGGCAAGTTCGACGTGGGATCGCGGAGCAACGTCACGACGAAGAGGACCGACTCCAAGAGACGCCGCCAAGTTCTCAAATCTTATGCCCCAGACTGGTGCGTGGGTTCAACAGAGGCATACCAGCTGTGTCATGATGCTGATTTGTTTGTTAGGATTATAACAATACTTTTGGCGTAAGTCTTTGTTCATCGGAAGCTACCCCCTTTCACATCCGGGTTTGATGCAGAGTCGTGTTCTTTGCTTTGAACACTGTCCATGGGTTCAGAAGGGAGTTTTCTGTCAATGACGAAGCGTAGGTCGCTGCATCACTGCGGAGCATAGCAGATTTACTAATCACTTTCTTCTAGGATTGCTTTCCCGTAAGCTTGGTTCATAACCTCACGGTCCTCACCATCTCGAAGCTGACGTTCCACAAACAGTTATGCTGTCCAGGAACGTGTGCCAGTGTGTGCTGTTTCCGTATTCATGTCATGCTTTTCTCAAAAATATTTTGATTATGCCCAGGATATTGCTCTGTACTTTATCGCCGTCGTGGCTCCTTTGGTCATACAGCTTGCCGTAAACTTGATTACTGTTCGATCTTTCTGGGACTATCATAACAGTGCACTTGGCTGTCTGTTGTCTTCTTTTTCTTTATGATTCCTATTAAATGACTGATTGTTCCAGTGATTCTTGGTCTGGCTATCACCGGTGCTATCACACAATTCTCCAAGATTACCGTCGGTCGTCCCCGTCCAGGTTTGGCTTAACTATTTCCTGGTTCCCACTGACTATTAAGGTTGCATATGGTTTCTAGACCTCCTTTCTCGTTGCATCCCGATATCCGGATCTCAAAATTTAGCCTACGGATTGTCAACCGATGCCATCTGTACACAGACAGACCAGTCGATTATGCTGGATGGGTGGCGTAGCTTCCCCAGTGGTCACTCGAGCCGTAGGTCTACCCAGTATACATCCCCTTGGGAAGGTTGAGCCTAAGTAATGTAGTGTCTTTTGCGGGTTTGGGATTCCTTTCTTTCTATATTGCAGGCAAGATGCACCTATTCGATACTAGGGGCCATGTGGTAAGTGCAACCAAAACCCTGGCGAACACCAGTCCACTAAGATGAGTTACCAGCACAAGGTTTGGATGTCCGTAACCCCATTGGCTGGTGCAACCCTTGTAGCTATTTCACGTACAATGGATTACAGACGTAAGCTTATTGCGGACTCCTGTAGCTTCATGATTAACATCGATGTATATTAGATCACTGGGAAGACGTCGTCGCCGGTGCCATATTAGGGTTTGTTATCGCATACTTCGCCTATCGACAATATTTCCCTTCACTCACTTCCCCCATGTCACATCATCCTCATTCCCCTCGTGTTCCACGCGACGAGTCCGTCCTCCCTATGACGATGCAGGATGCTCAGAGTTTCGATGAAGATGGCGAACATGCGGAGCCCATCGATGGTGATGTACATAGGCCTGACTCTGGCCACCTGAAGGACATCTGGAGAGAAGGCGAGAGTCGTTCGAACAGTGCACCAGTTGCTCGAGCCATTGACACAAGTTCATGCCCAATGATGCACAGTTGAAGTTTGTTGAAATAGCAAGCCTGGCGGAGCACCGAATCGGCCAGCGCGAGCCATTGTGCGCGTCGTCTAGGTACGCTGTCGCCACGACACGATATCGCTATCATTCATTGCCCCGTCGTCTTTCAATTCACTACGGTACTTTGGTACTTTATCCTCCTTGTCATCTTTGTCTTACCCCTTGTTTTCCGTTGCCCGACGTGAGCGCGCAATATCGCGCATTCGCACATTCGTCTTACTTCTACAAAGTTTTGATCTTCTGACGGTATACTACGTACTATACTACAGATCTCATGGCTCTTGTTACCTACGCGACCTGGACTTGCACGGACACTCTGGCAATGCACATTCTGGAATGTACTTGATACCATGTACATGAAGATGTCATAGAACGTTGTGATGGCATCATTCAGCAGCTTTACATCGACTCATGTAGACACCTGACCTACCTGACAGCTTATCGGTCCTGCGAACCGTTGCAAAATTTCGCCTCGACTTTGGCGAAAAAAAACTTCACTGATTCGCCACCCGAAATCTTGAAGTGTTAAAGCAACACTCTTCAGCTCCAATTCATCCTCTTCTTCATGTACGATCGGGTGATTAACTTTGGTGCAGGGCCATCGGCCCTGCCAGAGGAAGTCCTCACAGAAGCCTGCAAAGGCCTACTCAACTTCCAAAACACTGGTATTGGTATCGCAGAGATATCGCACCGTTCGGCGAATTTCGACAGATTCATCCGGGAGGTTGAGGAGAACACGAGAATTCTTCTCCAGCTCCCTCAGGATTACAAGGTTCTCTTTGCCCAGGGAGGCGGAACTGCCCAATTTTCTGCGGTGGTGTTGAACATGCTTGCAAGGTATCGAAGCCGCGGCGGCACGGCTCAAAAGCCCGCAATGGACTATGTTGTCACCGGCTCCTGGAGTGATAAGGCGATGAAAGAAGCGAAGAGGCTCGGGGTAGGGGACACCAACGTTGTCATCAATGCGCAGACTATTTCGGAGGACGGGAAGAAGACTTTTAACCACATCCCCGATCGCGACAGCTACAAAGATAAATTCTCGCAAGATCCAGCTCTTATCTACTATTGCGCCAACGAGACCGTCGACGGCGTCGAATTTGACAATGATCTAGAAAGCCCTACCTCATTCCCATTCGACAGCCTCCCTGATGGAGCCCCGCTCGTTGCAGACTATTCCTCCTCTTTTATGTCACGTCCTATCCCGTGCATCGAAAAGCATGCAGTCATTTATGCTGGCGCGCAAAAGAACATTGGACCTGCGGGGTTGACGGTCATCATCGTCAGAGACGAATGGGCAAACGTATTGGACAGCAGCATTCCATTATGTTTATCATACAAGAATCTTGTGGACAGTCGCAGCTTGTACAACACCCCTCCAGTCCTATCGATATATATCACAGGTCTGGTGCTTCAGCGGATGTTGGAGGTGGGGGAGCAGAATGGACGGCCCAGGGAGAAAACACTCGAGTATTATGGGGAATGCACTGCCAGAAAAGCCTCGAAATTATACGCAGCCCTGAAGGAAGGGGAAGCTCGAGGGGTTTTCAAAGGCAAGGTGCTAGAGGGCTCGGGCAGCGCAATGAATGTCGTGTTTGACATACTTGGCGGAGAGGATAGGATGAAAGAGTTTGTGTCTGGCGCGGAACAGAGAAACATGAGAGGGATCAAGGGCCATCGGTAAGCGTTCCCTTACCTTGTTATATCAGTTCGTAATAATAAAAAATATACACTATAGGTCCGTTGGAGGCGTCCGCATTTCCCTCTACAATGCGGTAACGGAAGATCAGGTGGACAGACTAATTCAGTACATGAATGAATTCGTGTAAGATGCTGGTGTAGGGCGACAATGAATCAGCGCTAGAGTCCCTTACAAACGTTTGGCTCGATCGCCGACTCCCACTGCCCTGGAAAAGGGCTTTGTCCGCCAGAGATTTCAAGCACTTTGTCAACGGGTTTGCAGGGCAAGTACTTTTGGCAAACATTTGGTTAGCTACCTGAGATCTCGCCCTCACACTCGCTGGTAATATTATGATGATACTTCTTGGTCTTGTCAAAACCGTACTGGGCCACAAATATTATTTATGTCTCAGCTGTATTCAAGTCACTTTGCCGGAGTGGTTAACGGGATCGCCTGCTATCAGCACAGCGGTTGGGCTTTGCCCGCGAGTGTTCGAATCGCTCAGGTGACGCTTTTTTGCAACCCATTCAAGTCGCGACTCGTAGTGTACGACTTATGGACTTGAGCTCTTTCCGAGACTATGTGCCATGATAACGTGGATTCAACTCCTGTTATCACTTCCGTCCAGTTTCCCCGACTCCCACGAAGTGGAGGAGGGTTTTTTTTCCCGGCATCAGCATATGGACTTGTCGCGTGTGAATCTTTCACTATAATAGCTGTACGGTCGATTCCGGGTCGTTTATTTGTTTGTTCGCCGCGTGGCCTGCCTACTCGGGCATGGCCACTCATTAGGACCTTGCACAAGTCCGGACACAAAATATCATAGCACGACACCCCAAGGCCTCATTGACCCTACCCCACACCACCATATCTGCATGCGCACAAGCACGCGGTTGTACGCAGACAGTAACTTGGACAGTAATGTCTGTGTCACGGCGTGCACGCTCATGCACTTGCATCTGACGACGACGACGACGACGCGCCTCGCGCATGCCTCACCCTCACCTACCCCGCCCACCTTCCCTCCACACGCGACATCGACACAATGGCCTATTCGTCCTTGCCCTTGCTGTCATCACCGCCGGTTCGCATCGTCCCACCGGTTCCCGTCACCTGTGGGGCCTTCTTGGTAGCTGTGGGGGTTATACGGCGACTCGGGGAAGAGTGTTCAATGCACGATACGTACTTCGTGCTCCGTGCAGTATATATATGTTACAAGAGACTCTTAGATCCGGTCCTCTCTGATCATGGTGCAGGTTCATGCCCTGTTGGCATCAAACCTTTTCATACAACTCCATGCAACAAATGTTGCCTTGGCCGCTATGTGTAACGCCTGAAGTAACCAAACCTCATCGATCTCTGAAACTGTTTTCTCGCCACCGCGATGCTCGTGTATGCCAAGTACGGCATTATAGCCGAGTGGTTACGGCAACAGACCAGAAATCTGTTCTCTTTGATGGCGCAAGTTTGAATCCTGCTGGGCCGGCATCAGCCTTTTTCATGCACTGACTCAGTATTGGATAGTGGCACCCAACTCTCGGATACATGCAATGCTGGACATTGCGAATGATGACGTTTGAAACACATGGGACACATACGCTTTCGCCTACGGTGGTACTGCAAACCAAGCAGATACGAGAGGAGTGTTGCATGCCAGTGACGTACAATGTCTTGAAATACAGTAACACGTCTAGCAGGCCGACACCAATAATCACGCGACCGTGTTTTGGGCAAAATGGGCCAACAGTATGTCTTTTCCCTGGAGTGCGCGCCGCTACGATGTTTAAACCATCGTCCCCATTTGCTCCACTTGTTAATTGACCTTTTACCAGTAACGAATCGAAGCACCATCTACCCATTATATCTGCCATGTTTCCCTAGTAGCTTTAGCACTGTGCCGTCCAACCTAACCTTGTTCCCCCATCTTGGGCCTGGTTGGATTGTTCATATTATACAAATCTTCTCGAAAAGGATATTGCGTGCCCCATGGCTGAGTTGGTCACAGCGTCCGACTGTTATCGACATCGGAAGGTCGTGAGTTCGAGCCTCACTGGGGCAGTGCTCTTTTTGGTTTGGAAACTGGTGACGTGTCAGTGGTTTCATCCAACTACTTCAGTGTCATTCATGCACACACCGCGCCGCTAGTCTCCATTGTGGAGAGTTGTATTGAGCCGTCGTGCGCGGCGCATGCACATGGTAGCCAAAAATGTAGCAAAAACGACTGCCCCGGTGAGGCTCGAACTCACGACCTTCCGATGTCGATAACAGTCGGACGCTGTGACCAACTCAGCCACGGGGCACATATTTCGGGTCTCGCCCGAAAATAACGTGAATTTGTGCATTCCTGCGATCCAATCCATCAATGACAAAGTAAGACTCCATCGACAATTTCGATGCCAAGTTCTGGACAACTACCGGCGACCTTTCAATTTTTTTGTTCTGGGCACCCCTGCCTCAACAACATCATCGTCCCGATCCTTGTCATCTCGCCCCCCACCTCCGTCTCGTCTCCGCTTCTTCCCCCCAGTCGATTTCGCCTCTTTCAGCTCGTTCACAGCCATCCGACCAGCTTCATCTACGCGCTCTTTCAGGAGCATCACCTCTTCCTTACTGGTGGGGAATAGTTCGAGCTTCTTCCCAATGACCTTTTCTATGCGTTGGAGTAGTTCGACATCATATTGGGTGACTATCGTGATTGATTTGCCAGCGCGTCCTGCACGGGCTGTTCGTCCGACACGATGGATATAATCTTTTGAATGCGTAGGGATGTCAAAATTGATCACCACGTCCACAGATGATATGTCAAGACCACTATCTCCAATGGTCAGCTTAGTGAACCATGTGTCATATTACGGTGTACATACCGACTGGCAACGTCAGTTGCTACTAGAACTTTTCGGCCTCCAGTCTTAAATTTATTAAGTGCACCTAAGCGTTGACTCTGACTGAGTTGTCCATGAAGGGGAACAGCTGGGAATCCAAGAGTACGAAGTATGATGGATAACCTGCAGGTCGGACAGGCATAAGTGATACGTAAAATTTTGAAGTTGTATGCGTACCTTTGAGCATCATGTACTGTCCTGGTGAAAACAATGATTGAGTTCGAAGCCAGCTCATTAGCCAGATAGATTAAGTGAACATCTTTCTGTATTAACGGGACAAAAAGATAATATTGCAGCAGGGTTGATACAGTTTGATACCTAGAGCCGTACATCAGTTATGCGGCGGAGAAACAAGAATGGTTCTCACTTTGACGAGACCTCGACTCGTACAGGGTTTGACAAACTAGCCCTTTGCAGTTTCGCGACCTTCGTAGTCATTGTCGCGGAAAAGAGGTAAGTGGTCCGCTCCTTTGGTATTACCTTGAGGACTTGGTCAATATCGGCACCAAAGTCCATGTCCAAAAGGCGATCAGCTTCGTCCATGACCTTCATCACGCAACAATAAGACTGTGGTACACTCTGAAGACGATGGTACCTACCAAAAATTTCAGATTTCTCAGACTAAACCCTTTGGTGCTCTGGAGATGGTCATTCAGACGACCGGGCGTTGCGACGATAATGTGCGGCCGCTTCGCGAGGGCGACGGCCTGGGGCATTTTATCCACTCCTCCGATTAACACTAAGCAGCGGACTCCCATGGCTGCTCCGAGCGACTCGAATTGTTGTGATATCTGGTAGGCGAGTTCACGTGTGGGTGCGAGCACGCAAGCAAAGAGTCCCTTTGGTTCCTCCCATAGTTTTTGTAGAATAGGTAGAGCGAATGCGGCAGTTTTGCCTGATCCCGTTTCTGCAACGCCGATGATATCACGGCCATCGAGAGCATAGGGAAGGACTTGTTGTTGGATTTCGGTCGGTGTCCTGAAGTTGATCTGGTCCAGTGCCTGGAGGAGAGGCTCGATCAGGCCAAGGTCTCTGAAGGCCTTTGTAGTGGACGTGCTGGCTTCGTCTGCTGTTGGCATTTAGGACTTGAAGATATTTGGTCGCAGATTGAGTACGTTTTTTCCACGAGCAGGCTTCAAGGCTAGTTGACAACTTGCCACTACTGTCAGACAAGCTAATCCGGACCACAGAAAGAAAACTTGGTGCGCGTACTTGTGTCAAACATCGACGTGACGATCGCTCGCAATGTCAAGCCAGCATGTTCTTGTGACGTTTGCTGCACCTCCTTCCATCCATTCCTCTGATAGCTGTAAACAAGTGATTGCGGCTTTACGTTCACAGTTACCCTTGCGCGGCATTCACTGGAGGGCTGCTTCCCGACCCAGTATACGCACCATTCAAGAACTCGAGGTGACCTTGGCTGCGCTTGACTCCCTTCGAGACGAGCTTACCTCTCAAGTTCCGCTCACCATCCTCGAGAAACCTCTCCTAAATCTATATGTAGTTACGTGTGAAGTAAGTGGCATTGTATTCCAACTTAGCTTGATCATCTACACCCTTGTACAGGATAATGAAGTCTACAGAACAACTATCAAGAAACAGATTAAAGACTGGCAGATATCCATCCTGCCGAAGAAGAACCAGGAATGGCTCATCGTACATGTCGTGCGTCCAGACACAAAAGTAGTGGACCGAAAGTTCTTCAACATGAAAGGCTCTGTGTTGGACAAAATAAAAGCAGATTTCAACGTTGACAAGCGGGACAGGTAATGCCATGCATCAATTTGGTTTTTGAATCGTTATACACAATACTTCACAGGTGCGTGCAGCTCGCTTGGTCTGCTGGCGAGCAGAGTCCTGCTGTTTGGGCCGACTTCATAAGCAAGATCAAGGATGGACTACTGTCTGCCCTCGATAATGCTGTATCATCCAGGGAGGAAGAACTAAAGCGGTCTGAGGGTCAGCGTCACATGCCGGGGTGGAACTTTTGCACGTATTTTATACTGAAGGTAAGCTTACAGCTGTCTCGTCCGCGATGCCCCAGGAAGAAAGATCATCCCAGGAAAGTCTGGCAACCTCGTATGAGGGAATAAATCTCTTCGAGGATGCACTGCAGCAATATAACGAACTCGAAGCTACTTTTATGCAGGTTCTGAGGGAGAAGAACATGTCGTGGTTCGGAAGTCTCATCCATCCAGCACCCAATGATGACTCGATGCCATTGCTATCCACGTCCAAGAAACCTTATCGCGACCTCATCCTCGCCAACACAATCTCTGTCTTCGACTTGCGCTCATACCTCCTTTCAAGGCAGTCTGCATTACTGAGCAAGTTGCACCAACTGTCAGAGATTTGTTGGAAGGCGTTCACATTTTTGAGTACATTTGGAAGACACTTGAGGGAGGTCGAGGTTAGGGAGCATATTGATGTATTTGATACCAACATGCTCATAAGATTTTGCAGCCTTCGCTCCCTGAATACTTCATTGAATCTTGGACGTTCTCTTCCGCTCTCAGTGTTCTGGACCAATGTGATTCATGGGCTTCTTCATGTCCAGAGATGGATGCTCTGTCCCTTGCACGCTACAATGCAAGGAAAGGAGAATTGATTGAACTCACAAAAAGCCAGGTGTGTACTTATGCCAGCAGTCGAGTATCACGATGTTGAGCGAACATTAGCTTGATATACTTGGTATTAGAGAAGGCTATTTACCCTCAAAACCACCATTCACCTTGGTGGGGCTAGCCCCAACGGTCGTTGCAGACTTGCCTATGTCTGATAACAAGTATTCGGGCATCAGTAAACACGAGATTATATCCGCCATCAGGGACAAGGACATGTTCTATGATTTGTGCACCACCATTTCTAATCGCGCCATCGACATGTATGTGAAAGCTGGAAGAAGAAAATTCGCACTCAAAATACACGGCAGTCTCGCTGTTCTTGACGTGTAGGCTCGCAATCCTGTTTAATCGCTTCGGAAACTGAGTGCTTGTATACTGCAGCTACCGCGGAAGGCTGTCCAATGCACTTACTATATTCTCGTCTCTTCCAGCACATTATGCTCCTCACCGATGGACATCTTTGGAGTCCTTGATGCTTTCGCGTGCGATCGATACCCACGCTGCTTTAAAAAAACCGCGCGACCGCGAGTGGATCCACATTCTTCTCGCGTTCCTCAAGACATATGTGAATGACAGGAGTACGGAGCTAGTTATGTCTGATGGGAATATCAAGGAATACATTACTGGACTTGTAAGCGCTCTTCGAGAGGCGGCCGAGAATCTTGATTCGGGTGATTCGTTTTGCTCATATTGCATGTATATGGTGTTACTGATAGGGAAATTTTCCAGATGTCATCCACCCTGATCATCCCGTTATATCAATAAGCGTCGCGGGCGATGCCAGCTCTAGCGAGGAGGAAGACAGTCTTTGCTTGGAAGTTACTATTCAAAACAGGCTACCATGCGTATGGATTTCACACAACTTGCATGTTGATTGTTGATATTTTTCCCAGGACGTCGTCATCGACGAAGTCAGCGTAACACTCACAGGACAAGATGCCGACCGTTTGAGGTTTGTGGCACGAGTCGGCAAGCTCTCCCGTGGAGATAACTGTTTGATCTTGAACTGTGCAGTACGTCACTCTCTAGGTACTTGCTTCGAGATTGTTGAGCGCGAACCTGGTAGACTGCATGTTGTGGGATGTATGTCCTTGATAGTAGCGAGATCCAGATGTCTCGACTTCGGCTCCAATGGAGTCACAAGGCATCAGCGGCTACCGTTCCTCTGAAGGGAACGATGGTGTCATTAGTGCGACTCCCACATGATCCCCGAGGGTTGGATATTCAACTACGTCAGTCGTGTCAGGGTACGTTCTCGTGTAGTTCCGTTACTCATCGATGCTTATGGCGCCACATTAAAAACAGTTGATCTTGGGGCAATCTCCCGAATGTCGTTGGTGCTGTCCACTGGGCGTAATGACATCTCCATGGCGACTATAAAGTTATCAGCACCTGGAGGGGTTAACTTCGACTACGCCAACGCTCAGGTACAGAATCCAGGTCAGCAGTGATTCAGTTTTTTGCTTGGTATCTACTTATCTGGCCTGATAACAGCAGGGGAATTCGACCCTTCCGAAAGTTGTATTAAAATCGCTGATGTCCCGAGAAGCACCAATTTGGTCATCTTGGTCCCACACACGGATGCTTCGAGGTTTTCTGCGATGGTATGTCGGGAATATTTCCTTCGTGGATTACCCCTGATAAATGCCCCTAAGAAAATTGACGTCAAAGTGTCCTATAACACAATCCCACAGCCGACGGTTACACGGACATTGAGAAAATCAATCATCGTTAACGTTGCGCTTCCTATTGTAGTTAACGTCGAAGATTTCTTCCGTCGGGAAAGGTCCCTTTCAATGTCCATGGGCCTAGATTTTGCATTTTAGTAACCTCTTTCACAGGCTGTTTTCGAAATTTACCATATCTCCCGCGACCCGTCAACATGTTCGGCTATCCTCGGCGGATCTGCAAGGGCCATCCCATGGCCTCAATGGCGTCAAAATTGGCAAGTATCAATCAAGTCATGCCATGATGGTGAGTCAGGTCTTTGAGCGGTGCCCACGGTGGTATCGACCCTTCGGTAGACAGTTACCCCGGAACATCCTGTCAATTATGTGTTCTCTATCGAATCCGACCATGGGCCAGGTGGATGACAACTATTTTTGATTTTTTTGTTTCCAGCTGAGTGTGATTCAGTTTTAGAGCCCCTCAACCTGGTTATCGTGTACCGCACGCTCCGCGAAGGTACCTCTCTAAATCTAATAGTCATTGATTAGTTAATCAGAGATATGGGCAGAGGCGGTAGCACTGGTACAGGAAATAATCGACGATGTTCTGGCCCAGACCTCGCACAATGTTTCACAGGGTCAAGAATTGGCAGAGAATATCACCCAGTACCTGGAGGGTAATGACGCGTGGGTCGAGCTGTATAGCCCCACAGGCGAGCTTCTGATACCCAGCACATTGGAAATCCGCGAGGGACTTAGAGAGTTGTTCACCTGTTTACAGCAGGTGCTTTACGTTGCCCTGACACGACTTGCACCTATTTATTTCATTTTTGTTTTTATTTTCTAGAGGTTGGCGTACAGCAGACCACCCGCGGAGTCACCATCCCCGTGGAGGGAAATCAGGATCCCAGTGGATGTTCCACGGATGAACGTCAGTCCGAAGTTTATAATTGCGAACTAGTTGACTCGACACTATTCCAGATCGTCGCTGCTGCACGGATTAGAGTCCAATCCAGTCCATTTGGAAGTGATTCTTCCCCTGGGAAACTCGCGCCCATGTACGCTGGGCAGCCTGTCTCCGGTATCTTGTCCATCAAAATATCTCTGCATTGGGCAGACCCGGAGAGCAAGCGGCAGAAATATATTCTGCGCTACGATATCGAGGAACGCATCAAAGATTGGCTTGTTTGCGGTCGGAAGCGAGGTGAATTCGTGGCTCGGGTAAGTACAACGAATGCGTCCGTTTTAATAATGTCACATGCATCTATGTGAACACAGGACGCGGAGACTTTCACTGTGCCATTGACTTTAATAGCACTCCATCACGGAGAATTGACCCTGCCCAAGATCGATGTCAAACCATTACCGCTTGCAGGCAATGGCATGACAACAAGTGTGTTGCCCAACATTGACACACACCAAGTCCATGGCGCAGAAACAATTTTGGTACTACCAAGAGGCGGGAGAAGCACGTTCGTGATTGGCATGGGATTACAGGGCGAATGATACGAGAAAAAATACCGTGACTATACTTTTTAAAACGTCAGACACTGCAAATTAATTTATTAGACTTTCAAATTGCGGGTTTACCCTCGGCGTATCCAAACCATATGCCGAGGAGAAGTGCGGAATTTGACGCAAACAAGACGCCAGATGACAAAGAGGTCGAGGGAAACACGTTCCACGCGTATTCAACCCCAGCTAGAATTGTCAGTCTATCATATAGATATATCAGAAAGACTAGGAAGCAGCGCCAAGCAAATACTCACTGCAAGAGAAGTGGGTATTTTGTCCGCTGTGCCAAGAATGGGAGCTGTTGGAAGTACCAGGAATAAAATTGATAGTGCAGCGACCGAGCGAAGAAGATCCCAATCAGGTTGGAGGTCATAAGCACCGTGGCAACATCTACAGCACCGATGAGCAAGCAACGCTTAGCGAGCAGAGAGACAACTTCACAGTCGGCTGACACTAGTACTGGTGAGAGCGTGGCGGGAAGCATCGGGCGGCGAAAGCCATTGCGGAGAACTACAGCAACGCCGCCGTCAGAGCGACACCACCTGAATAGGCCAAATGCAACCAATACTGTTACATGACCGACGAGTAAACCTCGTGCCCACGAACGGCTGAGAAAAGTTTGTTCGTCCAGGAATCGCCAGTTAACCGTCCATTTGTACATGAACATGCGTGACAGATCGAAGGCATTCTGTAAATACGCCCCGGCGTCTTCCACTAAGAATGAACGTGCGAGCGCAATCTGGGTAAAAGCCAGGACCAGTAATTGGCGCACAGTGACCGCTAAACCGTGGCGCTTGAAGAGAACAACGAGGATACCAGGGAGGTACAACAACGCGGACATCTTCACAGACAATGCTAAGCTAGTCCGTTCATCAGCTACATTCAAATACAGTCCGCTCAAGACTGAACCGACCTAAAAATCAGGATGCCCAGGTCGTCCGAGGCTGTTTGAAATGCCAATATAGCAGCTGGGACGAGAACGGCTGACCAGCAGTCGTTGAATAGCCGCAAAACAAATATGGAATGTAGTCTCTTGCTGAGGGGTAAGAGTAAGACAGTCCAATTTGGCGCACCGGCTTGCCTGTAAACGCAGGATACGAGAACGAGAGAGGTGATATACAATGCTCCATAGATTTGTTGCGCTAATCCGATGTTTCGACCAGCGTCGGTGATGTGATGTAAGAGATGGTGAATGTGAACATGGCCAGCAGGGTATCTTGTTGCCAACTGTGGGTTTCAACGAAGTGGTGATGATTGAGACTCAAACTCACACTAGCGGACCAGTGGGGCCAACTATCTCGGAGTAATTCCGTTCTCCGTTCAAGTACAAGTTAACATGGACCATGTACGTCTCCCAGTCGATCTCTGTATCTGTTTGTTACATGGTCACATAGACGCAGTAGGAAAATATGAATATGGATCCGGACTGACATGGAATAAAGTGTATGACGAGTTGGGTAAGGATTGTATCCCCGAGGATCACAATACCGCTCAATCCCCAGAAATAGCGTTTGTCCAAGAGCAACGAACGGAAGAACCGGTATCCTGGGCGGAGGAAACCACTGGATGAAACAACGTGAGGTGGACCGGACATCTACAGCCTTGATATAATTGCACACGGTCCTTGAAGCGTGAAGCTTGATGTTGGAAACGACAGGCCATTCTGCCGACGCGGACCGTGGCCCTACCGTAAATATGACTTACCCACGCACTACGACGAAGTGCACTAGACGTTACAGGGCACGATTTCGGATTGACAAGTTAAATATCTTCGTTCTTCACTGCAAGCACCGCGAGGAACACATACGCATACATCACCCGTGACATGACAACATGTATCCAAAATGCGATCAAAACAAACAAGGATTTAGGTAGGGCAACTATCAGAGCGCGTGAGTCTACAGCAAAGTTGAAGCAACGGTGCAATGAGTACAGTAACAAGAGCTGGGAACAAGACAAAGAACATAATAGTGCTCAGCCCTTGCGTTGCATCAAGGCCGATTTTGTTGGGTGTAGTCCATGGTACCAGGATCGCGAGCAGGAGTATTATGTCCAGACGGAAGTGGCGAAGGCAGCCACCCAGGGGTAATAAGGCCGCTGCCACCTGCCCCAAACACAAAACCACCACTTAACCCTTCCATGGTGTCCGAATACCCTGTTGTCATAACTTTTGTCAACCACACGGGAGGCTAACGCCTAGCACCAACGTACCAGGCACGAGGACACTGTCCCAAAAACCATTGCTGAAAATGTTTTCCATAGAGAGCATTCCCATCCCTTCATCGGATGTTGGCAGGGTGGCCATGGTTGGCGGGAATGTGGACATATCTGCCACAGGCCCCATCTCGCTGGTGAGATAAAAGTCGTTCACGCCACTCGTAGATGTCGTTGACCCAAAAAGGCTCATATCATTTTGTCCAACCACCTCGTCACCGACCACGACTTCGGTCTGAGGTTGAGGCTGTTGTTGTTGTTGTTGTTGCTGCTGCTGGGGGACGTCGGTACGTGCGGAAATGAGTGCACGGAGGAATGCGCTGTACAGAGCGGGAGTGTGGTGGGAGTTGATAGCAATATCGCCAAGAACCGTCGCAATGTCATTCACGAGGTTGATGATCTTCTGCTCATTCTGGATATATTGTTGGAATTCCGGTCGCATGAGCTAAAATGTCGTTTAGACAGCAGTGATTACCTCTTCGATGCAATCACTTACCTTGAGCAAACTTAGGACAGCATATGACAAAAATACAAAGTGCGAGTCGGGCGAATATCTGAGAAAGCCTCGTGGTGCAAGTTCATCGCGTGCAATGGTGGCAACAGCTGTGGCTGAAGTGTGGCACTTCGCGAAGAAGTAGGGGATATCGACAGTCGAGCGTTCAATGGCGTTTTGAAGTCCGAAAGAATGTATGACCAATAAGTAGTAATGGAAGTAAAACGTCATCATTGTGGAGGTATAGTCCTTGATAGCCTCATCACCTACGATCGCAATTAAAAATTGAGATGGGCGATAGGCATATGGAAAACACTCACTCGTTACTACCGCACGGGTGTTCGTCCATTCGTGTAGCCAGGCTATTATCTGCTGTTCAAAAGCCTTGATGACCAACAGATAGTCACAGTCTGTTTGGAGGCCGGACGGAGTATTGAGGCCAGAGTATAGAATATCCAAACTACGTGACACAATACGTTGCAATTCCTGAAAGACTCCTTCGATACGCTGGCAAGCGAGAAAATGAAGGAAAACGGACTCACAACATAGTTCGCAAGCGCTCGGTCACCAAGTGTACCTACGGGGGAGTGGATCCATTGAAGGACATTACGTATAATTAAACTACGAAGAAGGGAGCCAGTTCGGTCAGGTCGTTCACGTATTTAAAGAGGAATACCCACTCTTCCCGTATCGAATGAGGTTTGCCCATCTGAGCACTTGCACTCCTGTCGAGCGCAAAGCACAGGAGCCACGTACGTTCGCGATTGTGTACTTCCTTGTCACGCGCACGACCTTCCGGAGTATCTTGGCTCGTCACTGCCGTCTTGCGGTGCAGATTCAAGTCGGTGGCCATCCTTCAAATCGCGGTGTCAGGCAAGGCATATAAAGTAGCAGAAGATATACCGACCGGATAGCCATCCCCAGCAGTAACCATGTTTTGTCATACTCGTACCGCTCAACAGCACCACATCCCCATAGCGTGAGTAAGAGATAGGCTTGCACAATTTCAAGAGATTTGTAACCTCGAGCAGGTACGCTGAAAGCGAGTTTTTGCGCAAGCTCCGCGAGTTGTGAGTGAAGCTCTGGACGGTGCGTATAGAATTTGGAGGCGATGGCGCAGACTACGGAATTGGGTGAAACCTGTTCCACAGGAAGTAGGGAGAAAGCCACATACTTGACGTAAGCAAGAACGGTGATCTGGAACAAACAAGGGCTGGCGTATGGAATTCTTGGTCCAAGAGATGACAATGCATCTGTCGGGTTATCAGCCTATATCGATGATATTGTAACACCAAGACTAACATTCATGTGGTCAAAGTAACTGATAGAGGTTTAAAGTTGAGTTTGGAGAAACGGACAGGAATGGATATAGGGTACTAACATATCGAATAACGCAACCACTTCTTCAGTGCTCACAAAGCTTAGCATCTCGGGTTGTATTTGTCTCTCGATGTATAGCCGTCTGAGCGGTAAGATTGATATCGGACCTGAAAAGGAATGAGCGGTGCGACATAGCTTTGCAGAAAGAGGAAACCTGGTCTGAAGTAATTGTCACTCGCAACGCCGAGCCGATGATCTGAATCAGCATCGGTTTGACGTGCGGTGAATGATGTTGTAATCCCGTGTGCCCTTCGATTCGCCAAACTTGCTTCGGCAAGCAATCCCAAAGGGTTCAATGCATTGTCTGGGAGGGAGTGTAATTTGGGAGAGGCCGAAGAAAGAGTAGCACTCTGGGGAGGGTAATTCGGCTGCGGGGGTGGTGATGGTGACTGCAAAAGCGCCTGAGTTTGAGCCGCTTGAGCCACTGGAGATGGTGAGCGGGAAATCATGCCGGATGACATGCTCGGATTTCCGATGGACCTAAGAACGGTGTCCAGAGTTCGCTCCATTTTTCGAAGAGACCTTGTGAGGAGCTCGTGTTTTCTTGGGCTTAAGTTTGAGCGGTGAATATTTCACGATATATGAATGATGAGTGGGCTCACTTGGATGGCCGTTTTCCACGGTTAGACTCTTCGAAAACACATTCGTGATTGCCAGCGAGACAGCGCTTGCAAGGTGGACCTTGCTCGGCGCCAACACATTTCATTTTTAGGCGGCGACAGACGGTACACGCGCTAGAAAGAGAGAATGAGGGGAGGAGGGATTGCGGAATAGGATGATCTGACCGAGCGCCCCTGGTTGACTTTGGCTTGGGTTCGTCCTTTTCGGCTGCAGGACTAGGCCCATCAGTGGAGTCATCAGTGCGGGCCTTCTTTCTGGTTGTGTCGCTGAGGGAGGATGGGCGCTTTCCGTTCGTATTGGGGGGTGAAAAGGACATATTTTCGGTTGGAGGGGTGCAGATGGTGTCGGATCCCTGGGAAGAAGGGGAGGAGAGGTTGTGGGGGAGGGCGAGGTGGTGAGACATAGTGTGCTGCTGTGGCTGATGCTGTTGGTGCTGATGCTGATACGGGTAGTAGGGAGGGTATAAGGAAAGAGTAGGGTCGATCTGTGGGGAACGCGGCGGGGGCATGTTAGGCTGTGGAATGCCGTGGTCGTGGTGATGCATAGACATGATGAAGTTGAACTTGTGGGAGGGGTCGAGGTAATACTGCGGATAACAGGGGGTGGGAGACAAGGGCATGAGGATCATTTTGGAGGAGGGCGATAAAGGGATAACTCACGGGCGAATCGCTGGTTGATATAAGGCAAGGGAGGAGGAAAGGGAGGGATATGGGGGTGGCGCGGACGAAAGCGAACGAGCGCAAAACGCCCGAGTCTGAATTCACACCTGGCCAATCCCCACCAAGTATTCAATTCGTCTCTTGCCAACGCCTCACCACACCGCGCGCGTCTGTACGTATTTTCGCTTCAGCTACCCCTGTACCATTGACAGACATGAGAGCGCTTCACAGGCAGCATCCTCAATACATGTCCACTCATTGCGCAGATGGTGCCACCTGATACCCGAGCTGTCCCCGACTTGATGTCATCCCGTCCCCGTCTGTCCTCGAACCCGTTACGACACCTTTGTCTCCTCCCAGTCTCGTTGCATCCGATGCCACGGTGCCAACACGGCACAGTATCCAGCTCGCAACGTGGCATGCAAGCGCGTGCTCCCCATTGACGATTACACAAGAGCAGGTCCCAAATTGTCGAATCCATCCCGCGTCTAGACCTTTCTGCTCCATCTCCAGATGGTGGGATACTTTAATTTCTCTTTGTCTTCCCAAGCAAAAGATAGCCTTGGCGACTTGCTCACATGAGGTCGCCTAGTTCCTGACACACTAATCAGGCTATCCAGCCGTGGGACCGTTTGTCATGTTGCCCTCCATGTCCATGTTCATCTGAGGCACGTCATCCAATCCTGTCAACATCGGCCCAGCCCATCTAGGGCTTCGAGCACCCTGTATTACTAGCAAGTCGCTTGCGTGCGCATCTACAAAAAACCTTACCCTGAGTCCAAGTCCATGTTTGATGTGCAGGGACATTCTCTTTGGGAGGTTGCGCAGTTCTCGTTACCTCCCTACCATGGTCGTGCAGCAGTCCAATTTGAGGCAGCCAACCAATGTCTCCCGCTTGTATTGAAAGTAAGCAAATATTCCACGGCAGGTTCAAATCAGAACGACCTGGATCTGGCAGAATTTCCATGAATGAATCCTCAGGTATCTTATCTCCTTTCAAGTGCTAACAATATCCTCCCGGATCTCCATCCGTCTCCGACCTCTGAGACGCCAATAGCCCAAGTTGAAAGAATAGCCAATGGACATTTCCAAGGAACACTCCGAGGATTGGATCTCTCCACGATCTCTCAACATAAGTGTGGTTTCAGATTTGTGCAGGAGTCACGTAACTGCCGCGAGTCAGCTCGAGTGGTGTGTGGATGTTTTCTTATCTTTGCTCCGTACTTCATGTGGGCGAGAGAGAGGAGTCAATCGGAGAACTTCTATCCTTGACCGTGGCCAGCCCATTCCCACAGTCTACCAGTTCTGTAACATCCCCCGTAGCGTCTATGAACTCCGTCTACAGCTGGAAAATCCAATTGATGAGGGATGGTCAAACCGTGACCATATAATTCTAGGTCTTCGTTTGACTCCGGAGTTGTTGACCATGTCACATGGGCGGTGAGCACAGGTTACTGCCAAGCATCGGTTCGCATACTTGATTGATCCCTTTATGTAGACTCCACGATAATGTCCGTATTACAGAATTCAACGCCGTGCGCCGCCCATATTAGGGTTACATAGCTGACAATGAACTTGCTCGCGGAAACAAATTTTGACTCGAGACAGCAACGGGGCCTCTGTTATTGTTCCTCGATGGTAACGAGGCGGACATATACTGAATCTTGGAGCCTCCGACCTCGTCTATGCGAAAAATGGTGTCTGGATAGGGGTTTGTATAAACCTGGGAAATCGGAGCCTCTTTACCCTTTGATCTCATCGGTCATTATTACAGTACCTGGAATGCATGACTCTTTGAAAAGAACAGTCGTGGGACGTGTATCCTTTATTGTTGGACGAGCCTCTCGAAAGTCATGTTCCGTCTGCCATTCGATACCCCAACTTCCATCCTCTCATTGGGTGTCTTCATCACTTAGAGCCCGATGCTTACCACGTATGCGGAAGAAAGTGCAACCGGAGGATTCTGGTGATGACAAAACCACCGATGCGCATCGGCCACCGAGTTGGAGTTGGAGAACTCGGATAGATCTCAGGATCTCATATCTCTCTGGGGATTGCATAGTAACACTTTGTTATATCTCTAACTTGAAGCCGAGAACTATAGTACAATTGGACATAATCCGTAAGAGGTATGCATAGAATTTTGAGAGCATGGTTGGGCACTTGCAGTTGCAGGTTTCTCTCATGCCAGAATTCTGATAATCCATATTTTTTCATGATGCATGACCTTTTGGTGGTCCCAATCACATGCATTATGACCAATTGTACTGTATCGTCAAGCTGTTCTCTGACGTGAATTTTGCCCCGTCTTGACACCGTCGGAAGGTTGCTTGGCATGCAAAGAAGTCGGAGAAGGCCCCTCTGTACTTGAATTGTCAGCAACAAAAGCCCCAATATTAGTGACGACTCCGGATCCTTATTTGCACATTCACACAAATTTCTTTTTCAATTCGGCCCCCACTGACACGGTGGAGTCGTGGTGCGCATGGTGCAGCATACGCCAAGTCCACTTTTACCTGCAAAGTAGAGTTTCGCTCAGGTATATGCAACCACCGGGGGCCGACTTGAGCATTTCTGAGACCTTGTTGCGACGAGTGATGAATTATTTCAGTCACTCTCTTCGGAGCATCTAAGAAGACTGAACAGTCAGTGCATGATCAAATGGTGGGCTGGTTTACGTGAATGTATGTCTGGCCTGTATAATCCAACCAAGTTCTCTGCTTGAGGCTCGAGTGTCACAGGACCAACAAATCATCAACAGACACCTCAGATACGGATGAATCGAGCGAGGCCACCAGTGTACATTACAGAGAGTGGAAGCCCTTCAATGTTGCAGAGGAGACAGGGTTCTTGTCGTCCCTGGCAGCCGCATTGTCCGGCGTCCGGGGTCAAAGTTGAAGAATTGTTGCTTCGCTTCATGTGCTCGAGCTTTCTGCTTGATTTCTGCACCCGCGTTTGCTTCCTTCCCCCCCAAAAAAAGTCGGTTTTTTGAGGGTTGTGGCCATGTGGGACAAGTTTGTGGCGTTCAACGTTTAGGCGATCATTTACATCACATGGCGGCCTACGCTCAATTAATCAGACATTGTTCTGTGCAAGCCACTTACTAGCACTCTTCGCAGCCTATGAAGCGTCAAAAGTTCAGGCGCTATATTGTCATGTACATCCACGTTGGAGCAGAAACATCAGAACTCTATTCCATGAAGGGGTGTCCTGTCGCTGGTGCGAATGTTCTGTGCCCGAGTTCTTCCGTTCCTCGACGTCGAGAAGTTTTGGGTCATGGAGGTACAAAATATTCTGCCGTCCGTCAGCATGCACGCGAGTCGATCTTTCAAACGTTTACCAATTGGACACGGCAAACAGAAGGCCCGGTGCCCCGATCGGTATCCGGGATAATTTGAACAAGTTAGCCATTTACTAATCGAGCTGATACAAGTTCTTCGACACGCCATAAATAAATGCATCCATGGCTAGGGCATGGAATAGGCCCAGAAGGTAACGGAACCGAAGCATCTTCATTTCGGAAAGCGGCATATGCAAATTCTGCCGATATCATTATATCCATTGGGTAGGGACTCAGATCTGTGCGAGAAAGCGTCCACTGCCCACCTCGTTGTGAAATTGGCATGCAGCATGCGGTAATGGATCTAAGGAAGGACAGTAAGCAGGTAGTGGAACGACAACTTACGGAAGTCCAAAGTCTAACATGAATCCAAATCGTCGGCACGAGGCGCAGGGTATACCGGGTGATTATACAGAAGGTAAAGAAATCCCGCAACGACGTCCAAGCTCTTGGCTGTCAGAACAAAGCCGTGCTCGGCAGCCCGGCGAGAAGATGCCGCGAGCCTATGTCCTCTCGGAGATTGAAGCGGTATCCGAAAGCGGCTTTGCTTGGGTTGTGCGAGCAGAGTGGCTTTGATGCGCGTTCACAGATACTCTCCTCTTCCTCCACCACTTCTCTAACGCGGCCATGAGCCATCAAGCACGTCCCTCGTTGGTGCTGGCACCATCAGTAAATACTACTACGTACGTTTCTCCAAAGCCTCCCAAGTTCACGCTCACGTACTCACGCGTCGGTCTGTGGACCAGCGTGGTGACCACGACAACAACGACGACCTCGTATGCTCCTATCCAATTGCCACCCCTGCCTCCGCCAACGGAGCCCAAGAATCCGAAGGACTATCCTTTGCTACATGCCAACTTACCTGCATCTCTTCGAAAATTCTCTCTCGTCTTTCCGGGAGGCACCCACGCTACCTTTCGAGACGGTGAAGATGGCGAGGAGGAGATGCGGGAGGAGGAATTAGTCGCAAGCGGGGTTGGTTGGAGGATGCTCAAACCCGAGGAAACGGCCGAACAGGCCAAAGTGGTTGGTCTTGTTGAGGCGGTCGAGCGCTTTGGTAGAAAGCGGTCACACGGGGTTGACAACATGATGGAGGGAGTAGAACCAACGATGGAACGAGAGGCGCATACTCCTCCGAGAAAGAAAGCGAGACCCACACATGTACCTCCAATTACGACGATGAATGCCGCGGCGCCACCCTCACCTCTCCCATCTCCCCATGGCTCGCCGTCGCCACAGACAATCTGGCCTTCTGCACCTCCAAGCGGCGCCTCTTCACCTCATCCGCAGCCCCCACTCCAACCTGATCTCGCTCTTACAACGCTTCTGACGCTCCCATCACTATTGACACATTTTACAACTCTGCCGCAGCAGTTACAGTCGCATTTTCTGCTCACTCTTTTACGGCACTCTCCGTTACCGGTCCTGCGGACCCTCCACTCTGTTTTAACCCCAACTTTGGCCCGGGATTTCTTGACACTCCTTCCCCCAGAACTGGTATCACACATCCTCAGTTATCTCCCATACTCAACGCTCGCACGAGCTTCGCGAGTCTCGAGATCCTGGCGTGCTATCATTGACTCGGACCCAGTGCTCTGGAGGGACCTTCTCAAGAGTACAAAAATCTGGTTCGGAGGCGATAGTGAACGAGCATTCGCACGCTCCATATATGCACGTCGTCTCGCGGAAGCCCGTAAGATACCGTCCACTCTCCCCCTCCCTCACCCATACAAATTACTCTTCAAATCGCGACACCTTACTCGGACACGTTGGGTAACAAACGAAATGCCCAAACATCATACATTCCCTGCTCATGGGACTTCTGTTGTGACCTGTCTATTGCTTTCGCACGGGCGTATCATATCGGCATCAGATGATCACTCAATACATGTTTATTCACCAGTGACGGGCACGCTTTTACAATCCTTGGACGGTCATGACGGAGGGGTTTGGGCTTTAGCGGCCACCAAGGATACACTCGTCAGCGGTTCCACTGATCGCACCGTACGGATCTGGAACCTGGCCACTGGACGATGCACACATGTATTTGCTGGGCATACAAGCACCGTTCGTTGCCTCGCTATCGTCAAGCCCGAGTGGGTTGAGATTGAAGGTGAAGGTGGCGTTATTTCCAGGGAGAAATGGCCCAAGCGAACTGTGATTGTGACTGGGAGTCGTGATCACTCTTTACGCGTATGGTCATTACCTCGTCCAGGTGACGCTGAATACCGATGGGTGGGTGCGGATGACGCGGATGTCGAGCTGTCGGAGGTAGGCTGCTGATGTCATGATGATGATGATGGTTTCTGTCTTATCTGGTGGCTTTTTTTTAGGAGGACATCGATGAAAACCCATATCATAAATTGCATCTCGAAGGTCATGATCATGCAGTTCGCGCCTTAGCCGCCCGTGGTCGTACTCTTGTATCCGGCAGCTACGACTGCACCGTGCGGATATGGGATATTGTTACGGGCGAGTGTAAATTGATCTTGGTTGGCCATACTCAAAAGGGTAAGCTGCTTCGTGGCACACTTCGAGATCTTTCGTGTTCATGGTGTCTCCAGTGTACAGTGTCGTGTTGGACCTCAACCGTAATATCGCATGTTCAGGATCTATGGATGGGACTGTTCGCATCTGGAATTTGCGCAACGGGCAATGTCAGCATACACTGACAGGGCACACTTCCCTGGTTGGTTTGCTTGGCCTTTCACCATCTTTTCTTGTCTCCGCCGCGGCCGACTCCACACTTCGTATTTGGGACCCTGACACTGGTGAACTGCGTCACACGCTTGCCGCCCATGCCGGAGCCATCACATGCTTTCAACACGACGAGTTCAAAGTTCTTAGTGGATCCGATGGAACGTTGAAAATGTGGAATATTCGTGATGGAACAGTCGTGCGAGACCTGCTCACTGGAATCAACGGCGTATGGCAAGTTATCTTCGAGGGTAGATGCTGCGTGGCAGCGAGCAATCGCAACACGACAACTATGCTCGACGTCTGGGATTTCGGAACGGCAGGCGATGATGACTGGATTGGAGAACCACCTGGTGGAATATACGATGACGACACGGAGGAGGATAGTGAAGTGGAGGGACAGGCAGATGCCGATGCGATGGACCAGGATCCCGGGGTCGACCTATCAGAACAGTCAACAGAGCAAGGAGGACCGCACCGCGATATTGTTGATGATAACGACTCCTCACGTATCCCATCTGACACAGAGGACGAGTCGATGGAGCGAGGTGATGGGGTAGGGAGCTCGAAGTGGGCGAGAAGCACGTCCTCACGGCCGACGGTTTCACACCGTAACAGAGTGGTGGCGGGAGAGAGTTCACTGAGGCGGAGTAATCCTCTCCCTTTGGACGGTATACCTGCACGTTTACCGACGAATGAGACGCCGACACGACCAAGAATACGGCCGGCCGCCAGAAACGGCGGTAGACGATAGCAACGAGCTGGTCGTGGACGTCCTCAGAACAGTCGGTTTATCAAACATATTTTTCGTTGCAGCTGGTTTTGGACGTTTTTTGCGACATTCTTACATTGGGCAATCGTTCGTTCACTCCTCCTTGGGGGTACTCTCCCAACTCGTTCGTTAGGGACGGTTTTTATGTTGGACGGTTGTACGAGGCACTTACATTAACACATCATCAACCTGTTCGGATTACAAAGTAGTCGTGGGAAATAGATAACTGTTATATTATAGCTTTAGTCACTCCCGTCGCGAGGCTCAAACTCGAACGACATCGATGGACTCCTTCGACAACTTCCAGTACGATTCCGCCTCTTCTTACGGCGGGGCCCACAGCGTTGTCGACGACAACTCCTCTGTCTACACTGCGACCACCAACGCCCCAGTTGATCTCAGCAGCCTTTCTATCGCCGATGATCGTTCTCTCGTGTCCTCCACAGACCGCAATGGCCACCATCACCACGCCTCACGTTCCACCATAGATGAGGATTTCGATGCTGTACTTGACGACCTGAAGGACGAAGGCTCCGTCGATCTACCACCGCATGCCTGCAGGTGTGCCGACCATCTCACTTCGACTCTCTGCAGCTAATACTTGTTATCTAGTTACTGCGGTATTCATTCCCCAGCGTCGGTTGTCAAGTGCCTTGTCTGTTCCAAATGGTTCTGCAACTCTCGCGGAAACACCTCTGCGTCACACATCGTCAATCATTTAGTCAGGGCCAAGCACAAGGAAGTGATCTTGCATGCCGAGAGTCCACTCGGTGAAACAACCCCAGAATGCTACAACTGCGGTAGCAAAAATGTTTTTATGCTGGGTTTCATACCTGCAAAGAGTGATACCGTCGTCGTTTTATTATGCCGGTATGGTGTTCCACTTTGACTGCCTCTACCTGTTCACACCCACGTTTCCAGTCAACCTTGCGCAGTAACTACGAAAGACATGTCATGGAACGCCGCCCTTTGGGCTCCGTTGATCGACGACCGTTCTTTCCTTTCCTGGTTGGTGAAACCTCCTAGCGAGACCGAACAACTTCGCTCCCGTCAGATCTCATTTAATCAAATCAACCGATTAGAAGACCTTTGGCGCGAGAATGCCAATGCCACCCTTGAAGATCTAGAGAAGCCTGGTGTCGACGACGAGCCACAATCAATTCTGATGCGATATGAGGATGCTTACCAATACCAGAACATCTTCGGCCCTTTGGTCAAGATAGAAGCGGATTACGATAAACGACTCAAGGAGAGCCAGACCCAAACAGACATCACTGTGCGTTGGGACCTCGGTTTGAACCAGAAGAGGGTAGCATGGTTTTGCTTGCCGAAACTTGAGAGTGGTGAAGTAAGGCTTGCGGTGGGTGATGAGTTGAGGCTGAGGTATCAGGGTGAATTGCACAAGGCCTGGGATGGAGTCGGCCATGTCATCAAAATCCCGAATAGTAGGCCAGCTCCCCACAAATTTCGTTCCTCACTTGCTGATCCCCCTCGCAGACGTATCTGATGAAATTGGATTGGAACTTCGAAGAACGGAGGGGGTTCCCACTGACATTACCCATGGTTTCTCCGCCGACTTCGTCTGGAAATCAACCAGCTTCGATCGAATGCAACTGGCTATGAAAACATTTGCAGTGGATGAGAAGAGTGTGAATGGTTATATCGTAAGCATGAGTTGAGCGTTCATTGTGCGCCGGACAGCACTAACGTGCAGAAATAGTATCATAAACTTTTGGGTCACGAAGTGGAGCCTCAGGTTCTTCGAACTCAGATGCCTAAACGCTTTTCTGCGCCAGGGCTCCCAGAGTTAAACCATTCGCAGATGTATGCGGTTAAGAGCGTCCTCCAGAAACCACTTAGCCTTATCCAAGGCCCGCCCGGAACTGGCAAGACGGTCACCTCCGCATCGATCGTGCACCATCTGGCGAAAATGAACCCTGGTCAAGTGCTCGTCTGTGCACCCTCCAATGTTGCTGTCGATCAGTTAACGGAGAAAATACATGCCACGGGCTTGAAGGTTGTCCGCCTTACAGCCAAGTCTCGCGAGGCACTGGATTCTAGTGTTGCATTCTTGACATTACATCAGCAAGTTGCAAACAGTACCACTCACGTTGAGCTTCAAAAGCTCATCCAATTGAAGAATGAACAAGGAGAGCTGAGCTCAAACGATGAGCGCAAATACAAGACCCTCATCCGCCAGTGCGAGAAGGAGATCCTGAGTGTGGCAGACGTGATTTGTTGCACTTGTGTTGGTGCCGGTGATCCGAGGTTGAGCAAATTCAAGTTCAGAACTGTCCTTATCGATGAAGCGACCCAAGCTGCTGAACCAGGTATGTCTTGAAAAGTGTTTCTGTGTTCAGTTACTTGAACCTTGATGCCCAGAGTGCATGATCCCTCTCGTCCTTGGTTGCAAACAAGTTGTCTTGGTTGGCGACCATCAACAACTCGGACCAGTCATTATGAACAAGAAAGCTGCTCGCGCTGGCCTCACACAGTCGCTTTTCGAGCGCCTCGTTGTCCTTGGCAACCGTCCAATTCGACTTCAAGTTCAGTATCGTATGCACCCGTGTTGCTCGGAGTTCCCGTCCAATATGTTCTACGAAGGCACGTTGCAGAATGGTGTTACTGCCCCTGAGCGTCTTCGCAAGAACGTCGACTTCCCCTGGCCCGTTCCTGATACACCAATGTTCTTCTACCAGAACCTGGGACAAGAAGAGATATCATCTAGTGGGACGTCTTTCCTTAACAGGTACGAAGCATTGGATCACTGCCGAGATGTGCTCATATGTACATAGGACGGAAGCCTCAAACGTGGAGAAGATTGTCACAAAATTTTTCAAGTCTGGTGTTGTTCCTGCGCAGATTGGTGTCGTTACACCATACGAAGGGCAACGCTCCTACATCGTCAACTACATGCAATTTAATGGCTCCCTCAAGAAGGACCTGTATAAGGAGATCGAAGTTGCCAGCGTGGACGCATTCCAAGGCAGGGAAAAAGACTATATTATCCTCAGCTGTGTTAGGAGCAACGAGCACCAAGGGATCGGTTTCCTGAACGATCCTAGACGATTAAACGTCGCTCTCACTCGCGCCAAGTATGGCATTGTCATTCTTGGGAATCCGAAGGTTTTGAGCAAGGTAAGCTACCTGGGATAAGTCAGGCACCTAGATTGTTCAATGTCCGCCCACAGCACCCCCTATGGCATTACCTACTTACCCATTATAAGGAGAAGGGTTGTTTGGTCGAAGGTCCGCTTAACAACCTCCAACCAAGCATGATTCAGTTCAGCAAACCCCGCCGCGCTCTTAAGATGGATTCGTTCCGCCGACACGAGACCAACGCGCGCGAGTACTTGCCCAGCAGCGGCACTGGGCGCTCCGGCACCCCAAGCCGCTTCGACGCCAATTTCTATCGTACCCATGACGCCCTTGCATATATTCCTTCCGACGTGCAGTCGTTGCGTTCACAGGCAACCTACTCGTCTGGTCTCCCTATGTTTTCTGCCACTGGGGGTTTCCCTCCCGGTGTGCCTCGTGGACCTGGCGGTGCGGGCAAACGCAGTGCTTATGGAAGCTACGCCAGCTCCATTATTTCTCAGGATGCCGGCCCGCCTAGCAGTGCCAGTATCGGCGGCGGCAGTTTGGGTGGGCCTCTAGCATACTCCCAGTCAGATCGTCTTCGCAGACGTGGCTCGTTCTCTTCGGCAGCTGGAACCGACATGGGAAGCATGAGTGGATACGACTACAAGAGTCAGGACGGGACGACAGATGCGGACGACATGAAGAGCCAATACGCCGGGACCCAGTCGGGTGTCACTGTGTTCTAACGTCTTCACGGTGCCAACCACCACTTCAGTCCGGTGTAGCTCAATGGGTTTGAGCAACCCTACGACGTGGTCTGTTCTCGCAACTGACCGAACGTTGCCATGCACTTCCTTGCGAGGGTGCATTTCGCGGTCCATCGTATCAGTCAACCTTTCTATCGCAAACAACCGCGTTCCTGGTACTCTTATCGCCCGTCCATCCTCCTATGCTGTCTGCTGTCTCAATGACAAGATAGTTCACTCCACTCGTTGGCAGTTCTCGTGGAAAACGACTGGTGTTGTCTTTTCCAGCCGGGCATTGTTGTCATGCACCTTATGCTCCAACTATATGTGACTAATCGCTATGATCCCAACTGCTGCATAGATAGAAACTTTCCTGTATGGACGATTATGATGAATACAAGGTTATGAGGTTGGCTAACCTGCTGCATGTCGCTGTGATGAACACGAATGAATAACCGCAGTAGACACCTAAGTACAACAATGTTGGCGTATTCAAACCCACGCGACCGTGCTATCGCCCTACAAAGACTGGATCGTCGTCATGCTTTCCGTGCGCCTTTCCTGGGGCCAGCGGAAGTATCCTCAGAAATAGCTCTCCGGTGCGACGAAGGGGGTGCTGACTGAGCCGTATGTTGCACCTGCATGGCATCATCTGCCGGCAACATACGAGCTTGCGTGAAAAACAGCCTTGCGTCCCTCTCCGCGATGTTCTCGATGTAGTACGTGTTTCCTAGCATTAACTTTCATTTTCGGGAACCACTGGATGGGTGGGTGATATACGAACCTCGAGGAACGAGGAACATCCCGCCTGTGGTGATGATGAAGCTAGTTTCGTGTATGAAAACCGACACAGCGCCTTGAATCACATAAAACACCTACGAGAAAGTTGGAGCTTCACGAAACCTGAAAAGGAAAAAGGCGTTCTACGCACGTATGTATTATCTTTGGTAGACTTGCTTGGTTTCTGGGACTTTGGAGGAATATGCATTTGACCGGCCGCAATGAACTCGCCTTCCCCAAAGATCTTTTGAAAGAACCAATTGCTGTTCGCAGCTGGTTTAGGTTCGATCATATTGGCCAAGAAGACAACACCTAAACGGGTTTTTCAAGTTAGCCTTTCAATCGTCTTGAACTTTGATGCAGTCCTTACGTCGTGAAACTTCCTCTTGCGTGTCATAGTCAATAACGGTCGCATTGGTAGGCGTATCGTCATCCCATCCCTCCTCTGGGTTGAACGGCGAGTCCCTCCCTTTACTCTTGCCTCGAACACTTGCTCCACGCTTACGCTTGCCCGCTTTGCCGAGAGGCCTGGCTGGCTCCTGAGGGACGCGGATAATTTCTTTGATCTGGGGAACGAGAATCAATTCAGAATCACGCCGCCCATAGACGACTCTCTCTTGTCGCCACCACTCCAAGGGCCTGTAACGGTGACGTCGCCCGCGTCGCACCCCATCTGGGGTAGGGGAATCTGCAGTCGTTTGAGTCAAGAATATGTATCGGCCACGCAATACGCACGCTCAACAGGGGTTTTGATAACACGCTTCTCTGGTCGTGGCTTTTTGGACTTCGCTTGCTCTTTCCTCGACTTCTTTGTTGGTGGAGCATCATCTTCATCATCCTGCGCGTTCTCAACCCCTTCGAGACCCTGTGCAATATCATCCTCCAACCCGTTTGCATCGTATGTGTGATTTATGTGTTCATCTTCTTCCACCGGATCTGCTCTCCGCTTGCCTTTGTCAACCTTGTTAGACTGTGCAACGACTGCTTGCTCCACTTCTGCAGCCTCTTCATCCCCTCCTACATCCCCGGGACCGGCTTCAGGGGTTCGTGACCTCGGTGGGCTATCGTCGGGTTGTGGAGGCTCGAAGTCGTCAAACGTTCCTGGATCTGTATAATCGAGGTCGGGGTCCGGAGTTGGTTCACGGGCAACAAACGACTTTGAGAGAGCCGATGAACCTCGCCCGTTGGTCGTCGACGGTCGGACAGATGCATGCACCTTTGGAGAAGGGATTTGATCATAATCGATTTCGGACACTCGCATAAGCGAGCGGGAAGTAATAGGTCGCCTCGAGCTATCGGGAGCATACACGGGATTTGTGTTTGTAAAGTAAGCCAGGGGACTTCCCTGGTTGCCTGTAAGATACTAAACATGAGCTGGGTACACTCACGCTAGTCTGCTGCTCACTCTCAGCCAATTCCATGGACATCTCGCCATCTTCGTCTACTTCTGCGACGGAAGGGACAATAGACACACGCTTCTTCTTATACTTTATACGTGGGGGTGTTCTATTGTCGGCTTGCTTTATGACCTGCTCGAATGGCTCGAACTCGTCCGAGTTTCGGTCGACATAGGCGACTGCCATCCCGGTTTTCTTGCCGCGAGCGAGATCGTCGGCGCGAAAGGGGATGTGTTGCCTCGGAGGGCCTCTTCGTGTCCCGAGAGAAGACTTTCTGCGGTCAGTGGACTCTCGCAGCATAGCTGGCTGTTGTTGTGATCGTCGTCGGTGGCAGCGAGCTCGAGGGCGGGCGTGGGATAACAAACAATAATACGCGACGCGTTAATCAGTCACGTCATGTCACGGGATATTATTGTCACGGTAATGAACTAGGGACTCGAATCAGCCGCGGACCTCGCCATGGCCGACTTGAGTAGAGAAAGCGTCGTCCCATGGCGCATCCTTTTCTTCTTCCCCACCCCATTCACCGCCGTCTGTGTCGTCAGCTCTTGAACACTACGCGGCGGCTCTGCTGCAATGTACTCGCGAGACCCAGGCGGGTGTGGATTGCTCCGGAAGTGCGACTGCTCATCCCAAACTCTCAAGTCCATGTCCAATTTTGCTGCCTTCAACCCCTGCCTCTCCCCTACGACCATAGGCCAGTTCCTAACTAGCGCCTTCTGTGGCCTGATCATAACCTCTCCCGTGCGGTTAGGGTCCTCCCAGACCACAGGCCGTGCCAACCCAGCGTGCTTCCTCTGCACGCGACCAGCCATCCCTGCGAACGATGCCAGGTAGCACAATGTGTTTTTATCCTTGCCTTTCCAATCATCCGCCAGGCGACCTTTGCGTTCCTTTGTCATCAAAAAGGTCTGCAGTGGTGAATATTGCGCGTAGCTCAGGCCTCCGGAGGTGTGTGGCAGGTGCTCGATTTCCCTACTGCATGGGTTGGATCGGCGCTGTTGCGAGAACTGAGTGGCGATGAGATCGTGCCACGGGGTAGATGGCTTGCTCAAGTTGCTGAGCTGGTAGGAGGTCACGTCGTTGACTTGCTCACGAGGTGTCCGCTGCTTGAGGAAAGTATCCCGGCAAGCGCGTATTTTTCTGAGATACTCCGCAAACTCCTTACGCGTCATGACTTCGAGGTTTGGAATGTATGGCTGCCGCCAATGCTCTGGGTTCTGTGTTTGGGGAATATAGTCGGAATCGAGAATGTGCTCCTCCGCCGAATCCTCTCCGAACCACGCCTTCTGGGGAGTCATTTTGAGCTCATCCCAGTTCTTGATCCACAACGCCTGTGGTTCTGCAGAGTTCCATTCTGTCTGGTACTCTGGGGTATCGACGTTCTTTACCGTAATGTAGGCACCGCGACGACGGAGAGGGAGAGGGCGTTTGAAGCCCCAATGACCACGGTGGGCATCACCGCCGTGTGTGGTGTAGACCTGGCCAATGCGAGGGTCGAAAGAGGAGAACTTGGAGTGTTGAAGGAGCGTCCCAAAGGTCGAACGAGTGAGCGCTGATGAAGGCATTGGTCCAAGTACCCACCCGACTCTGATTTTTTGGGTGAACGCCGGCATCTTCCGGGAGGATACATAAACGAGCGCGCGAGACCGAATTGAACACAAACCCAACGACGTCCAAATTACTGTTTATCCTCCTGCACATGCAAACGCCAAGGATGGATGGTCCAGACAAACGTCGGAGACGAATGTTTTGGGGTCGTCTCGAAAACAATCTTTGCTGATGTTCCTCCCATCGGTCGAGGGACCAGGACGCAGGATCACCTGGAGATGTCCACATTTATTTCCCTCCCTTGCTTGCTGTACGACATGTAGCATTACAATGTTATAATAGTAAGTTTCTGTTCTGTCCAACGAGTGTGTCGTTAGTCTCTGAACGCTACACTGCAGATGGTGAGTTCTTGCGGTCAATCATGTCACGGTCTCCTGGATTGTCTCGGAAGGCAGTTTCAACGTGGAACTCGTGTGAGTGTTTATGTTTTTACTGCGTTCAGGCAAATTTCCGGTTGAACACCGAGGATGAACATCCTGGTAAAAGAACACACCCCGCCCGCAAGGGTCCCTCTCTAGCTGAGGGTGTCGTCCGTGGTTCCCGTGGAGCCAACGGCAGTTGGAGGTGGATGGGGAGTTAAAGGCGAGGCTGAGGTGTTCCGCAGTCACATCTGTCATCTTTCCTCACAGCCTTGCCCTTTGGTTGATATCTTTCTTTCCTAGCAACCCCATCAATGTGAAGTCACCGGACTGGCACCTGGATTCGATGAAAATATTGCTGTACATACACTAGCTAGACTTGAACTAGTAGTGTGAATGAAACGGATTTACTGCTTAATGATCACGAGAATTGTTGATGCCTAAGACAATTAACTCAGCCAAGAAGTAGTCAAGATTTTTCCGTCGCCTTCTCCTTCGCGCGCATACCTCTGCGCCCTCCATCCGAAAAACAACACGCGTCTACGACTTCGTTTAGTCTGTCGGTGCTGTTATTCGAGCCCGGTTCTGCTCTCGTTCTTTTTTTTTCGTTTTTATTTGGCTGCCAAGCCAGAACGGGCCGCTTATTTCTGGTCTTTCCGTCTCCAAACATTCTCATCATCCTAGTTCCTGCGCATTTCACTGCTTTCCTCCCTCAACAGCCTTGTTGGATCGCGTCTTTAGGAGGTAGGCACCTCCTGTTCTTTCCATACCCACCAAATTGACCGCCACTCTGCCAGTCATCCCTCCGAATCGAAAGTGAACCGTCTTCCCCTCATCGTGTAGCCCGTATTGAGTTCAGATTCTGCAGTGCTTTCCCCCTCAAATGAAATGTACCACCGCGCCTACCCATCATTTCGTTCCGTGCCTTCGTCCTCCAATATTTCCGCTATGCCCTCGCCCGGTCCGCGTCTAGCACCACTCCTCCCACCCGCCGCCCTCGATAGCTTGTCAAGCAAATCGTCAGGTCTCCTACTTAACCAGTCTTCTGTCGATGTATCAACTGAGGTTCGTGCGGCGTCCAAGGACCCGACATTCTGTGGAATGCCCTTGAAATATGTATCGTGAGTGCCATCCATGCTCATAGTCACCCGCCAACCAAAAAACCTACCTCTTTCAAAGGCTTGTTACCCTTGCTGTCCAGAATGCATCATTGTCCATAGTGATGCACTATTCACGGGTTTCCACCCCAGCCCATCTATCGTACTCTCCGGCTTCAGCGGTCCTTTTGGGGGAGATTTTAAAGGGTTCAATATCCTTCTTGATCGCACTCTGGAGGGCCAAGGATGTAGATCTACCTCTATCTTCCCGCAAATCTTTCTGGGGTATCATCTATTCGCTTGCTCCCTGGTCCGCTCCCTTCCGTCAAGTATGCAGCGAGGTTTTCAGCACCGATTGTTGGAAGCTCTCAATCCCTGCCCTACTTTACGTCGTGCAGAACTCCCTTCAATTCGTTGCCATTGCGAACTTGCCTGTCGCTTCGTTCCAAGTCGCATACCAGATGAAGATTTTGACCACCGCTGCGTTTTCCGTTGTACTTCTCCGGAAGAAGCTCTCGCCGACAAAGTGGCTCTCATTATTCTTCTTGGCTATTGGTGTTGGCATCGTTCAAGTCCAAACTTCCACTTCGAACACCAGACCCAGCGAAGTTCATGTGGGCAGCGCTCACGACGCAGCACCACTGTATATCCATATCATGAGCCCACTCAAAGGCTTTGGTGCCGTCACAGCCGCTTGCTTTACATCTGGTCTAGCCGGAGTGTACTTTGAAATGGTTCTCAAGAATTCGAAGACCGATCTGTGGGTACGGAATGTCCAGTTGGCTCTGTTTTCCCTCCTCCCGGCCATCGCACCCATTTTGTATGCCCCTCAGTTCCCCACATCCGACGGTCTCATTAGCTACATCTTTCGCAACTTTGGTGGTTGGGCGTGGGCTACCGTGGCTACCCAGGTCTTTGGTGGCCTGATTACGGCAGTTGTCATCAAATATTCGGACAACATTCTCAAAGGCTTTGCCACATCCATCTCCATCATTCTTTCTTTTCTTGCGTCGGTGGTGCTTTTCGACTTCCATGTCACGCTCTCATTTATCATTGGAGCTTCTACTGTGCTTGCTGCTACTGCAATGTACAACCAGCCAGCCTCCAAAAAGCCCCGCATCGTCATCTCCTCGGGGAGTAAAACACCGTTCCCAGATCTATCCCTTAGCAAAAAGGACCCCATCCTTGGGGAATTTCCTACCAAGAAGCTGTCGCAATTTGGGAGCCCTCGAGCAATTGCGTCTGCCCTTGGACTTGGGGATAAGTCAGGACCTCTGGTAGAGAACGAGTACTTTTCGGAGATGGAGTCTACGCCTCGGTACCTCAACGCACCTTATGGCTCGCCCTTCCCATCGCGCACACCTACTCCCCGACCAGAAGAGCGACTGTGATCCACCATGGACACACCGGACAATCGAACTCTTTTACCATACGACTTCTAACGTGACGACCAGATATACCCCGTTCTATTACACGTTTGCAGGCCTATCTACAGCTATTGCTCGGCAACTACACCCTGCGTTGCGTATTATCCACCCAATCCCAAGCAAGCAAAATTTATTTCAATTATATAACGTTTTTAACGCCCTCCACGGTTTCCTGTCGCTTTGCATCAACCCCTTTTTTTCGCTGTTGTCACACCTGTGGCGTATTCTCGTGCGTCCTTCCGTTTCATTCGTGTGCATTCTCTACGTTCTTTCTTGGTTTCAATCCCCTTCAATCTTCACTAGCACGGGACAGAGAATTATGCCCGTTATTTTGATGCACGAGAACCCGTAGGCGTTTGAGGATATCCTTCCTAGAGTAAGACGTTGGCTGGCATTTTAGTCCGGTGTTAGCTATAATATTCTTTAACCTTGGGCCAAAAAATAAACTCAATGGAGTCGTGGTGTGGTCATATGCTGATGGGGAGATTAACTGAGTCTAATGAGCACTGCCACCCATACACCAACTATGCAAACCAACGACCTGTACAACGGGCGGGAGGCAGAAGTAATAGCCCAAGTATGTGCTCTTGCCTCCTGCCTCGCATCGTTTTCCTGAGATCACCCAAGTTCAATGACGGTTATTCGTATTCCAAAACAAAACTAGATGCGAGTCTTCGCGAGTTGTCAGTACAAGACCGCAAGTCGGTCAAATCAGTCAAAGGACAAGTGGCAGTGAAGAAAGACGACATGGATCTTATCGTACGTTTATTCGTTATATCGGCGCAAACGCCATGTCTGACTGCCTCTCAGGTGAAGGAATTTGACATCTCCCAAGCACAGGCGGAGAAAGCGCTCTCTGAAAATGGTGGTGATCTTGATAGGACTCTGCGCGTTCTGGTCGCCAGCTGATTGCGTTTCGGACTCGACCCCTTGTATCTAGTACGCTCACCGTCGTATCCTAATCGTTACTCGCACAACACGTAGAAGGGTAAGCTGGTATCGACCTCTAGACCAATTATCTCTGAGACAGTCGTCCATGATTCATTCGGCTGGTGTGAATGAGCTCGCTACATGGTCCAACGCTTGTCAGAGCAACGAGTAAGGTGTTGTCCCGTAATAGTGCCTTTTCTCTCCCCCTTGAGCGTGAAATCGCGACTTGGCGGCACCGTCAACAACAATACTAATGTCGATCGACTTGGAATGGCACAGACTCGACTCGTCTCTCGCAAAGACGTTGGTCGACATCCTCAACAGACAGCTCACCAACACCCAACGACCGTCCTTCATCGGACCCGTCGAGATAACAGGACTCGACTTTGGCACGAACGTGCCCGACGTCGAGCTCGTAGACCTCCGCGACATACATCGCGATTTCCTCGAAGACGATTCGGACGCAGAGTCTGAGCAGGACAACGTCAAGGTGACAGAGGGTGCGGAGGAGGAGGACAAGGATGATTTCGAGTGGGTGTCGCGAAGGGCGGCGCGACGCGGGCTGGCGGAGGACACGCTTGCCTATCACCACCTCCCGCCACACGTTCGGTACGGACGAGGACCGGCCGTGGACCTCTTTACGTCCACGCCTTCGTTGTACCCAGGCTCGCCGCGGGACATGTGGAGCGCTGGCGCGATGCCTATGCCTATGCCTATGCAGATGAACATGAGCACGCCGAGCTTGGGCGATTTCAGACTCGCTGTCCCACCCAGACCGTCGTCCGCCGTGTTTTCCCCCGACCCGTTCACGCCGTCACCCAGAACGGGCTCGCTCCACGAATCGGCGTCGTCCGTAGCCGTCTGCCATCCGACGACGACGCGACACGCCTCGCCGGACCCGGACCCAGCACCAGATCAGCAGCAGGCACAACCAGATCTCCAGTTACACCTGCATGTGAATTGGCACTCGAATCTTCGCTTGACGCTCACGACCTCGTTGCTCATCAATTATCCGTCCCCATCGTTCATGTCGCTGCCGATCAAACTCTCTGTGACGGGACTCGTGTTCAGTGGCGAAGTGGCAGTCGCGTATGAAGGCAGTCGCGGACGCGTTCATATCTGCGTACTGGATGAACTGGACCCCTATGGGCCTGCATGTCGACGAGAGCGGAGCCAGTCAAGTACACCATCGGATATTGATGATGATACAGGGGGGAAACGAGAGGGAAAGCCTCTGCCAGTTGGTCAGCGTCTGTTGCCATCCATATTGATCGAAAGCGAGATCGGTCAGGCAGACAAACATGTGTTGAAGAACGTGACGCGAGTCGAGCGCTTCATTCAGGATGTGATACGGAAAACTGTCGAGGAGGAGCTGGTGTTTCCAAACTTTCATACCCTCCTGATTGGTGACAGTCACAATAGGACAGCATGCTGAATTGACTGGGTACAAATACACATTGCGTACGTGTCATACAAGTGACTTGCTCATGTATGGCCCATCAAGCTCGTAGCCCAGCTTTCGATAATAATCTCGTGTGCCAACGCCTACAAAAACTTTGTCAAGGAATCAACCCTTGGACGAGTAACGGCTTACCCGAAATAACAGCCAGTTTTACACTCCCATGCTCCTCCCTTGCTATCCGTTCTGCCTCTTCCATCAACAACGTGCCGAAACCCTGATGCTGGAACTTGGTCGGATCACGGCCGTGCACCGGTACCGCTGTTCCATAGACGTGTAGTTCTCTCACTATACTCGACCCACCCTCCGCGCCTTCCTTGCGAACTAGCTCCGGTCTAAATGTGCCTTCATCTGAGCATTTGCGGAGACGCAATAGCCCGACGAGAATGTCTCGTTCAGGGTCTTCATAAGACAGGAATGTTTCCCATCCACCGTTCGCCGTGTAGTCCCGACGAAGAAGCTCCACCGATTCTGGTCGAACCTTGTGGTGGATTTCGTGGATCTACATATAGGACGATTTCGTACACGCTAGCGTGATAGTATGAAAGGACTTACACCGACTTCACGGAAACGTACATCTCGACATTCCGCTCCAAAGTCTTTCATGCGATTTAGAGCGAGTTCCCGCAAATTTCCCGAGTTCTCGCAGCCGCTCGTTACAAGAGGGAGCGGTATATCTCTATAAATGGATCAGAAACGTTATATCCCAGAAGCGATGTAATTTACCTCTGGACCCGGTACACTCTCGTCCACGGGGGGACCAGCGCAAGAATACGAGCGACGACATCGACCAAAACGTTGGGTGTGTAATTTTTGTATCGCCCAGTACGCCAAAGCTCGTACAAACCGGTTCCACGGATCACAAGTGTCGGATATATCTTGAGACCATCGCTTCTAAAAGCAGGGTTTTCGAAATACTCCTTGAATTGTTCGAGATCTCTCTCGAGTCCAACGTTTGGGAGGTCTGGCATCATGTGTGCGACAACCTTGAAGCCAGCATCTTTTGCGAGATGGAAAGACTCGGATACTGCACGAACTGTATGTCCACGGTTGGTATCCCTCGCAACGTCCTCATAAACGGACTGTACTCCAATCTCTAGACGAGTGCATCCATAACGTAGCATCTGACTGCAATTAGAAATGCTCAGACATCGTCCTCGGTCAAGGCCAGTGACTATGCTTGCCTGAGATGAGGACGGAGGCAGTAGTCTGGTCGAGTTTCAATTGTGATTCCAATAGCCTTTGACTTGCTCTGCTCTGAGTACCGAACTGCTTCGTCGACATCCATACCAGTGAATCCTGAAAGGGCATTGTGTAGCTGAGCGATGAATTTTGTGCGATAGTCTTCTGGCATGCTCATGAACGTGCCGCCCATGATGATAAATTCGACCTGGGTAGCATAGCTCGGCCGGACATTGACAGTGGAGAAGGACGATCGCACGGACCTTGTCAACGCTGTGACCAAGGGCTTTCAATTGCTCAACGCGGCCACGCGTTTGTTCATATGGGTCATAACGGGCTCGGATGGCACGCATACTCGTAGGCTCGTACCCAGTGTAGCTTTGCGTACTGTAGTCGAAATCGGAGTCAGGTCCACCCGGACAGTATCTGTATGGGACGTCAGCAATAAAGTCACTGCCAACATCAAACGCACTCACACACATATATTCCCTGTCATGGCGATGTGCGGACATCGATGAGGTTTGCACATCACCGCAACCACCGCAATCTAAACAACAAGATAATAAGTACCGTGTCGGATAGACGGCATCGTGGAATAAGCGCACCCCACTCGCAGTCCGTATCGGTCTCGCACGGAGCTTTGGGAGGAGCGCCTTCTTGTAGTCGTCCGGAATCGCACTGATGATGTCGACGAGCCTTGGGACGCCTCCAAAACCAAACTTTTTCGACATCTTGGCGCGAAGCTCGTTTAGAGAGACGGTTTCATTGGCGTCGTGCGATCTGATCAACTCTGCAGCGATCGCCGAGGTGACTCGTAGCAGGATTTCGGCCTGTGAAGGGCCTCCGAGCGGGGGATTAATCAAGGATAGAAGAGGGTGGGGGTGAAGACTTACCATCAGTTTTGGTCCCGACGACCATCTCTGGTCTGTGTCGAGTGTCAACTTTTGGGTCGCTTCGGGATCGGTCAGAGAGGGTTGCCCACAAAGTCTGTCACACATTCCGTTCCGTCGTCACACTGCAGAGACATGTTCAATCTTGTCCGTCGATATTGCAGACATTTATACACACGAGACTATCATGCACGCTCAACCACCCCATCGAAAGGAGACAAAGGTAAAATGTCGATTGGTCAATCTCTCTTTCCCAGCTTTTCTAACGTCCATGCAGTCATAGTGGCAATGTCTGGAGGAGTCGACTCCTCCGTGACCGCAAAGATATTATCTGACGCCTCGAACGTTAGTCTAATCATCTCTCATTACATTGCTGTTGATTAGGTCGCTCAGGGATACGACCTTCTCGCAGTCTTCATGCGGAATTGGGACACGCGCGACGAATCCGGGTCAGATGAAGGATGCGAGTGGAAGAAGGACTGGGAAGACGTGCAGAGAGTCTGTCGGATGCTCGATATACCTGTCAAGATGGTACGTTCATGCTTTTCACGTTGACGAAAGTTGCCTCACTCGAGAGCAGATTGATCTCAGTCGAGAATACTGGCTCCGAGTGTTTGAGCCATCCCTCCGAGATTGGGCTTCTGGACTCTCACCGAACCCCGACGTTTGGTGTAACAGGTAAGAACGGTTTGTCTGTGTGACTTTCCTCCTGCCCATCCTAATTAACGCAGGGAAGTTAAATTCGGCGCCCTTTTGGACAGCCTTGCGAAGGAGTCCGCGTTCTCAAACGCATGGCTTGCAACCGGTACCCGTCCTCTCTGAACCACGCTACCGGGCATTTTTGACCCGTGCCATACCAGGACACTATGCTCACAAGACCTGGGATACAAGTGATCATCTCTCCAAGCCACGTCCCATGCTCAGGAAACCCTCGGACTCGACCAAGGATCAAACATACTACTTATCCTCTATCTCCGAAAACAGCCTCTCACGTGCCCTGTTCCCTCTTTCTCAGCTGGCAAAGGCTGAGGTACGGAATCTTGCTACTGAGTGGAAGTTACCGACAGCAACTAGAGACGAGAGCATGGGTCTTTGCTTTGTTGGAGAACGAAGAAGATTTAGCGAATTTATATGTAAATTCCGTCCGTGTCTTGCTCCTTGTCATAACCTTAGACCCTTTCAGCACAATACATCGTACCCAAGCCTGGGCCTATCGTGGATATGACCACCGGGAAGCAAGCAGGCGTTCATGATGGACTATGGAGTTATACGATTGGTCAAGGGGCCAGAATCAGTGGCATGCCGCAAAGAATGTTTGTGGCCCAGAAAGATCCAGAGACAAACACCATCTTCATTGTGCCTGGGGCGTACGTCGCGCCATTCGCGTACCTGCCGCTCCTCTTAATGTTTAACAGGGACCACCCAGCGTTGTATGTTGAGAGTATTCGCGTTCGTGACTTTAGTTGGATATGGGCGGATAGTGAGCCTCGGAAAGTATTGCAGCATTCTGGCCTGGAAGCACGCGTAAAGTATCGGCATTGCATGACCGATGTGCCATGTACTGTTCATCGGTGGGTAGCATGCACGTCCTCGTTCAATTTGGCCGTTGATCCCTTGCAGAGATATCCAAGGATTGCACATCATCTTTCGCACACCTCAAAAGGGAATCGCACCTGGTCAGATTGCGACCATTTACTCTGACGATTGGTGCTTGGGTTGTGGTGTCATTGACGAGGGGGTTCGGACTTGAGCTTATATTATTTGCTTTGTTAAAGATGTTTGTATCGTATACCCTCTGCTTGCGTAATGACCCCAACAAGCCAAAGTTTCTTTCATCGTCCCACTATGAGAGCAGTAGTACAGCGCGTCACGTCCGCATCCGTCACAGGTACGCAATCCAAGCCGACTTACAAGGCACCTACTCGACGTTTCGCAGTCGATGGCAGAGTGATCTCCAGTATATCAAAAGGACTCATGGTCCTCGTCGGTATCGGAACTGGTACGCGAACGCTTCCCACCAAAAACAGACGCCACTCAACACATACACCAAGATAGACGACACCCCTACCGACGTCGATATCCTCTCCAATAAAATGTGAATTCGACGGGATCCAAGACCGATCGCCCCAAGCTGACCCGTGCAACACGACAGACTCTCCTTGCGCGCCTTTTCGGACGCGAGGGATGTGATGTGGAAGACGAGCGTCAAGGACATTGCGGGCGAGGTCCTCTGCGTGTCGCAGTTCACGCTGTTGGCGAATACGACCAAGGGGAACAAGCCGGATTTTCATAGGGCGATGGTACGTTGTCCAAGCACTTTCTGTCTCTCGCTCCTTGCGAACATGTTTGGGCAGTCCACAGAATCGTCGCGTCAGTTGTATGGCGTGTTTTTGGACAAGATGAAGGAGCTGTATGTCCCGGATCGCATCAAAGGTAGGAGTTAGAGATGCCATACGATGCAATGACTCAAAAGGTACGCATAGACGGTCAGTTTGGTGCCATGATGGATGTGAGTTTGACAAACGAGGTAAGATGATAGTAGGTCAGCGCATCGCTTTCGAACTGACTTTGTATGCATCTCGTGATAGGGCCCCGTCACGTTTACTCTCGATACCAGAAAATTCGAGTACATCACGCCTCCCAATGGTGACGGCGAGAAGGGCGAAAAGAAGAAAGTAAACGGTGATTCGCCTAGATCTGCAGAACCAACGCAGCCCACTCCAGCTTCTGGCGGAGAGTCGTAAGCGGCGAATCCCTTGCAGTCTGGTTTGAATGAAATTGTATATATCCGTGTCGTGCCCTGTCCGCGCACAACACGTGGTCGCAAAGGATCCACAGATACTCATGCCCAGTCAAGGAAGAAAGGTATTTGGTGAGAATAAAGTCGAGTCACAGCATTCCACCAACAAGCCCGACGATCGCTTTCGTTCTCCAACGAACCTTTCTTTCGCCCCCTCTCCAAGGCCCTGCCCATCGTCGCAAGTTACGTACCTCTTCATGTAGGATTTGCTGTAACGCTTGTGAGGACGTGACCATGACAAAGGAAAGTTCGGTGTCGAGGTTCGCGGACCGCGAGTTCAGATTCGTCGAGCCAAACATTGTCAACGCAGGGGGACTGTCTTTGGAGGGAGATAGCCAGATGCCTGGAGAGCATGAGCATTCCCGTGGTAGCCAAAGAATGATGCACAATACCTTTAGCGTGGTACGTCCACCCTTGTCGTTCCCACTCTGAAAGGGAGATGGCATCGTCGCGTTGATCGGATACTCGACCGGCTGCACGAACTGCACGCATAAACCTCTGTTCCAATAAAGTATAGCCTTCTGGTATGAGACCAGACAGTCCGCGGGAGCCGTAGAAGCCGTTTGCCTAGAGCAGATTAGAAAGACATGGGGAATGGGAGGGTATATGCTAGTACCTTTGGGCTCGCAGCAATGACCTCGCATGCAGCGGGAGATTTGAGAATCATATCTTGGTAGGGTTTATAAAGACCGAAATAACCACTGGTCCAAGTCATGGCAGGAGTTGTGGGTCCGCGCTGAGATGCGAGGTGATCGAAGATGATTTTCAGGGTGCGCTCTTCTTCGCGGATATTGAACTGGCCGCCTTGTATGACGGGAAATAGGAGGGTGTCACTGGTAGGGAGCGAAGGTGTAAGATGGGAAGCCTGGAATTGGGACAGTGCGTGGTGGACCTTGGACTGGATCTTCCAGGGTTGGACGGATGGGTCGGGCCATTGTATTATGGGAGCATCTATCCCGGGTGAGGAAAAGACATTATACGAAAAGGAGGATATTAGTTGCAGAAAGGAGTAGCAGTAATCAGCAAGCTTCGGCTGTGCCTCGAAATGGAGGTAGCGGTCTTGCCGATCGGTAAAGTAAGATCTATTGAGGTTGGCGCTGTGGTGCCAGTTAGGTCGAGCGGGGGCCAATGATTGGAAAGACTCGCCCGCTGATGATGACTTGGTCGTCGGCGCCATATACTTTTGCGTGCCAGGTTCCCCAGCCCTCGTTGTAGCGGGGAGGGACGACCGTGGTCATAGGACCGCTGAGTTTCGGGCTGCGAAAGAGGGAGAGATGGACCCTGGGACCATATGCGCGCAAAAGGGGGAGGAGGGCGAGAACAGGGGAATTCGGGCCGGGGCGTGTGGAGCGGTTGTAGTCGAGGGTGAGATGGAGGTGGAGACGGGTATTTTGGCGGAGGGCGGAGTCGAGGGATGCTAACTGGCACGGGTGAGAAGACGCGAAGGGGAGATGGGGGAACACGGACCAGCTGGTGCTCAGACGCGCCAATGTAGAGGGAGGAGAGAAAGATGCGTCGTTTAGCGCGACGGATGATATCCTGGACGTGGTTAGCGACAAGACAGAGGGTGAAGAAAGGACGCACTAGGAGGTTGGAATAAAACGCGGGTGGGGAGTCGAGGACGCGAATGGCGGTGGCATTGAGAGGGATGGCGGGTTGAGTGGCAGAGAGTAAGTTGAGGAGGGACATGATGACTAAGCAGGGTATATTGGGTGGTTTGGACGAGGCGGGTCAAAGGCGGACGATGGCCACTTTGAAGACAGCCAACGCGACCAGTTCCCTTCTCGACTTTCCTTCTCGCTTCATCGCACGCATCCGCAAGCTCAACGACTGGCTCGACCACTCCTCGCTCGCCCCCTTCACCACCGCTCATGCGCACGACCCCGTCCTCGTTCCCCGCACGCCGCCCCCCGCCCTCCTACCCGGGCCCTGGGGCTTCCTCACCTCGGCTTACATAGTCGGGCTCATCGTCATGGTATTCCCCCTCCTTATCTCCCCTGCACATCTATCTCACCCACCCCAGGCCGTCCTCATGCATCGCATACAGAGCATCGTTGTTCCACCACCCCGCCACAGAGTGCTTCGCTTCCCCCGCCGTAGATCGGTTTTCCACTTCCCATATCGTGCCATATTTCCTCTCAATCTCTCATCCTCTCTTGTCCGTCTCGTCCTCCGTCTCCCCTCCCTCTACTTCTTATCAACCTCACTCTTACTCTGGTCCACCACGCTTGCCCAGACCGCGCACAAATTCACCTCCTTCGATTCCCCCTGGTGGCGTTCCCTCGCTTCATGGGCTGCCCAGCACGACACCGCAACCCTCTGCTGGTTTACGTTTTGTTCCGTCTGTGGTGCCCTCTGTGTCGAAGCTCTCACCCGTGGTTTGGAAGGCACAAACAGCAACGCTTCCCCATTTAACCTGGTATGTCATCCTACCACATGTCTTTCCTAGATAACCCTCATGTCTCCTCGGCTACTCTCAAGTTCGGTTATGCCTTTCTATTACACATATACTCATCCCCGATGACACACGGCACGACAATACAGGGTCTCCCGTCCCGTCCGGACAAACATGTCGTGTTCACCATCATTCTCCCTCTCTTACAAGTTTGTCCCAAACTCTCTCTTCCTCTGCCGAGGAACTCATTCCGGATTCTAGCTCACCATCGTACACTGTCTGGGAATCAAACAGGCCTGGTCAAACCACCTCCTCATCCCTTCCGCATTTGTATCCATCATCTCCCTCAGCCACTTCCATTGGGTTCTTTGGTTCTCCGATTCCACTTATCCCCTTCTCAACTACATGCCTTGTCTCTTCGAATCCATCCTCCTCTCTGTCACCTTTCTCTCCATCTTCCTCAATGGTCTCACACAGATCGTCGCAGAAGGTTCCGTCACTCGCCCCCTCTTTGGCCACCATGCCGCTTTGTTACCAAGGCTCGACGAAGACTTTTCTATCGCTCTTTTACGCTTGGGAACTGCGAGTCTCGAAACTTCTAACGTAGCTGGCCTCGGGAACGAGGTTGGGGGTGTCACTCTGATGCCACCCCCTCTCGACCAGACAGACGTCGGCACGGTGGCACTGACCCGCTTCGGTGTCTCCTCCGTCTCTCCCACACACGAAGGTTGCGGCAAGAACCGCCGAACGAAGAAAGGATTCGCAAACGAGATCAAGAATGTCAAGGCGGCTTCCAATGACAGCGATCTTTGGTTGGACCTCGCTTGGTATCGCGAATTCGTGAGGTTTACTGTCGGGGTAGCCCGGTTCCTCAAGCGACTATACATCCTCTCCCGAGATTTCTTGAGAAGCCCGCGCACGCGCACCCCGACCTATTCAGCTACGGAGGACAGCGCTTCTCCGGATGAGTATGTTCAGGGCGAGCGCGAGGACGTCTATGATAGGTTTATTCGCGGGGAACAACTCAGCGACGATGAATACGATGAATACGAACCGAGCTCTCGGTCACGTTCCAACTCTATCGAATCTGTGTCCTCCATTTCGGACAATGCGGAGAACACTGTGTACGATCATCAAGTTGAAGCTGTCGGTCTATACGCAGACCTTTCCTCCGCCGTGACGACATCCTCGCATATATTGGCGCACCTTGTTGATCATTCGTCGTTTCCTTTGACGCGGCGGCGGTTTAGCCAGCTTGTGCCTGGGTCCTCGTCTAGCTCGCTGCGCGACGGGTGGACAGAGGTGAGAGATGCACGAAGACCAAGCGCTGTCGTTTCGCGACCCGAAGAAACGCTGGATGAAGCAAGAAGGAACTGTGTCATATGCACAGCAGAGCCGCGTCAGATTATTTGCTGGCCGTGTCGGTGAGCGCCCTTGGGGATTGTGTTGTTGAAGGTCGATTGACCTCCATAGATGTCTTGCACTCTGTGATGACTGTCGAGAAAACTTGGCATCTCGCTCGTCTGTCTCCAAGCATACGTGTCCCTGTTGTCGAACAAAGTAAGCAACGGAATGGTTTTGTGCGGTTCCATTGTCTGACGGCTATGCAAGTGTGGAGGGATACTCGAAGATATACATTCCCTAGTGCTGTTTTCGACACAATACCCCACAATGACATGTCTGATTCACATCTCGTCATATATAACACTGTATTTATATACACCGGTCACCCGACGGAGCAGACTAGAACTACGCCCATCAACCAATCAAAGCGGTCTTACAAATCTCATTTAGGAACGATCAGTCTGTCCCCCCGGACTTTCCAAATCGGTCACGGGCCTTGGCAGTCGGATCGGGGATCCACATTAGCCGAAGGACGGCCGTTTCCGAAATCAGGTCTAGCAAGTCAAGACAGCCTGGGAGGCTCATCCTGGGTGCTGCGGTCGCGAGGGTCGTAACAATCTCGAGCGGTCTAGGAGGTAGGCTGCGACGATCATCGCGGTTATGACTCAGCTGGGTCAACGCGGCCCAATGGCTGTCAAGTCGTTGGCGGTGTGTTCGCGCCCCAACCAATGTCCGTCAAACCCATACCTTGATGCTGATATGGGTTAGCGTTACCCGCGATAAGTGCGATAAGATCGTCAATGAACGTGCGAATGCCATTGGCATGTTCATGTGGTGCATGGCATGTGGCAGCAACAGCCAGTCGACGCAGCGAGGCGGTGTGTAGCGGACAAGTCACATAGGCAATAAAACGGCCCCGTACCTACCGCACGTCCGACTCTTCACAAAAGTCCGATTTGACCGGGCGTCTTCATGGCATGAATTACACAGTCCGACCGGTCAACCGTTGAATTCCCGATATCCGGTGGCAGCCGACTGGCACGGCACATAAAGTGGGGTAATAGCTTTCATTCGAGCAGAAACATAAAGTACTGGATGCCAAGGAATGTGGTATATGTCAAAAAATATAGCGACACCACGAGTCCATTAGATCGGGAGTGAGAGAAAAGATGGCTATGCAGTGACTTGTGTCATTGGGTAATATGGGCGATGTAAAGGACGTTGGTGTGAAGGTTGTGAATAAGTATGTGACACGGGAAGAGGGAATGCCCGGATTAAGTCCATGGTGGTTGCCAAAGGCTGTGGCTGTTTTAGTGGGATTTGTGCCACCTGTGTAATACTGTCGTCCGTATTCTCATGGCACACTTTGGGATCAGTACCATAACTGGGATCCACGCTGGTTTCAGGTGTGAGTGGTGCGGGGGAACTTCCAGATGAGGACGATTTGGGACTGGAAGGGTCCAAGTCTGGACAAACCACGTGGTTTTCGGGGTGATAACGAGTGCGGGTGTGGGGACCAGCATGGCGTCGGTAGCTGTGAAAAGGCAAAGCGACCGCAGAGATGGGATCATGGTGGCTGAGAATATCATCTTCGGTGACAGACAGCTCAAAGTCAAGAACGTCCAGAAACTCGCGTTCGATGCGGCCAACATCACGCTTGCCAAACACACCGGTGCAGAGTGCCCAGTGGACGTTTTTGAGTGTGGAATCGTTGAGATACTAAAAGTGAGCCACTGGTAAGCAACGTATGACATGGGAAGGGAAAAAAAAAAGGGTAATGTACCTTGCTCGCAACCATTACAGCGCCGAGGAAAACACGTTCACACGCCCATTGCTCGAGCGCGATTTGAAGATGAGGCTTTGCTCTATCGATGTAGACGAGCGAAACGAGGATTGTTGGGATGGAGACTTCGGCGCGGGTGAGAACATCGGTGACAAAGGTGGCAAATGCGGCGTGCTCTGAGCGGCGCGAGAGGGCGCGACCACGATGGGACGAGGAGGGACGACCCATGGCGTAGTCGACAGTATCAACCACGCAGTCGATGACATACTCTGAAAAGGGGGATGAGTGGGCGTGGGTGTGGCAGGTGGAGAGAGAACATACCGAGGAGTGGTCTAGAGAGCTTGATGTCGAGGAGCTCGAGGAGAGCGGGGGAGTGGAGAGTAGGGTCTACGAGGCTGGCGTGGTGGAGGGGAGAGCGTGGCATTGTGGTTGAGGAGAGGAAGACGGCATGAGAGGACTGGAGGGGGGATGTATTATAAAGGGGAGCCGGGAGAGCCAAAGGGCCGAATCGGAAGATGACGAAAGGGGAAGGTAAGGACAAAGGGAGAGGATTAGCAATGACAGTTGGTCGTCACACAGCCGAGCCCATTCCTCGAACTGGCTCACCTCATCACATTTTGGTCATCACCTATATCCGGGTGACTCGGCACGGCATTTCGGCACCGTGTCCGTGACTTTGTGGACAATAATTATTGGTGTGACTCCCCCCCCTGACTGATACTGACTAAGCGGTGAGTTATCGATCACAGCTCACATGAGGCAAATATTCCCCAATTTACCCAACAATGCACTGATGAGGGTATATACAATCAAACCGAACTTTGAGTGGTACTAATATCATGCTACTCCACCTCCTCCTGGTGGGTTCCTGCTTGCCCTATTCTTGCTCCCTTTGGGTCGTCCCCTTGGTCGCTTCGTCGTGCCAGGGGGTACCTCTTGACTCACGTCACTCGCACTCCGTTTCTCACCGTTTACCCGGCGATCGCGCAGATACCTAGTGTGTTCGGGTACCGAAAGAGTATAATATGAGCACTTGTTCATTAAAGAATGGAAATTTCGACCAAGAATAGTCGGCTGCGGGGTGTTCTGCTTCGGCACACCAACTCATCCGCATCTCTGATATATGACGTGTCCAAACACAGCGATCCGCATGCCAACGCATGGACCGGTCTCCGTGTACCGGACGTACGGTCCACAGAACACCGTCGCCACTAACCGTGGAAATAATTTACTCACTGTGATGTCTTCTCGTCCAAAGTAGCTTGTAATGGTGGTAGAGGGGGTTGCCCAAGCTCTTGACGCAGCCGGTCCACTTCCGTCTTAGCTGCCGCATATTCTCCATCTTGTAGAGCACCGATCTGCTGACGAAGGTCCGCACATCTAGACCCCTTTCATCACTATCCGACGATAACCGATTAGAAAAGGAAGGCATACTCTCGCGAAATAGACGCTTCAAGCAGGTCAGCCTAGATAATGGTAAGACCTTGTTCGTCCCATGTCATCTATCTGAGCATCCACCTTGTCGCGGTCCGAGTTTATCTATAGAGCAATCAATACGGTCATTCCGTGCAAAGAAACAAGTTCAAACCTCTGCGAGAGCATTGAGTAGTCGCGTTCGCTCGCTATCAAGTCTGCGTCATACAACAGACGAATCAGAACATCGCGTGATGGATCATCGTGACGAGGGGTTGTTGAATGCAATGCGATCATAAAACCTACTTGTTTTTCTGTTCTCTAAGATCCTGTATGGCTTTGTCCTTTTGTTCCAGACTCGCATGCGCGGATACGATGTGCGCCGTATGGAGTTGCAGCGTCAGGGAATGCTTCCTGAGAGGTAAATGCGATCAGCCTAGTCATGATGGAATGTCCTTTTAAAGGGACCCTCGTGGACTAGACCCTGTGAACCTACTTGAGTTCGGCGGTTCTCGCGAGTTGGACGAGCTCATGTGCCCAGTCTCCAGTCGCAACCAGCGGGGGCGGCTTCTGCTGTGAAGGCGGTGTCGTCGTCGTAGCATGGGGAGCAACTGTGCTTGGACCAGCAGAGAGGGACCCCATCAACGAGTTATGTCCATAGTCAGGGGGTGCAGTCGCAGAAAACTGCTGATACATTGATGCAGTGAAGAAGATTGGAAAATATGCAGACAGAGAATAAGCTTCCAGGGGTCTCCGTCCTCTCTCCGTGCTCGTGAGTCGAGCAGGACTCCGTGCACCCCAACGCGTGTTTGTTCCTGTTAGGATCCAAGGACGGCGAGAAGATAACAACTCCATTCCTCCTTACTCTCGAGCAAAAACAAAAACAAAAAAATGAGCGTCCTAAGACCGTTCATGGCGACTGACATGTTCAAATTTAACAACATGTAAGTTCAGATCGCATCCCCTTTGGAACACGCCTTAGCCCACACACAGCAACTTGGACGTCTGGACCGAGACCGTGCGTGTCATTTCGTGCCTTCTTGCACAGCACCGACAGGTCCCTTGTAGTATGGCGTCAGCTTTTACTTGTCCTATCTCTCACGATGGCCCGATTTGTGCTGCGTCCAAGAGGCACCCGGCGGACGCATGATGGGGTACAGTACGAGCTTCATCCCCGAATATCTCATCAATCCCACAGCACCGTCTTCGTACAGTACTTGGAAAGGCCGAGGGCTCGTCGGCTGAATGGCATGGCCACATCACCGCACTGACTGTCGCTCCCGAGTACCGTCGCCTCTCCCTCGCACGCAGCATGGTCAATCGTCTAGAACTCGTTTCTGACGAACATTACAAGGGATTCTTCGTTGATCTTTACGTCCGCTGTAACAACGCGCTCGCAATAAACATGTACGAGGGATTCGGGTACAGCGTGTATCGCAGAGTGAGAGAGTATTATGGCACGCTGGGTGTCGGTAAAGGCGGAAAGGATGAGGAGGATGCTTTCGGTGAGTCCAGATTCGCAGCTCCAATCGGCGCAAGTTACTCAACTTGCACAGACATGCGTAAACCCCTGTCGAGAGATCCTTTGAGACGTTCGGTGCGAGGCAATGGCCGCGAGGTGATCGTTAATGCAAGCACCGTATCGTAACCTCTAGTCTTCCTGAATTAATCGACGCACTTGTCACACGTGCTCCTGTCGACCAGCATGCATTCCGATACCTATATACTCAACGGAGGTGGATCATCAGGGCCAAGTGCCGCAAGCTCCTCATCGTAAAATTTTATCAGAGCAGCTTCGTCGGAACAAAATTCGTGAAGCTTGGTCCGGATTTCATCGGCAGCAGCCGAAGGTCGATCTCTGCTCTTCATCGCCGTTCCCATGCGGCCAGCACCCATGAGGCGGTTCGTTAAGAAGAGGAACCCCTGTGTGCCCCCCAACACCTGCACGAACGCGATTCCTGATCGGTGAACGAACTGGGAGTATTTGAACAGCGCTCGACGATAGGAGTAAACCACGTCCACGTCCTTGGGATACATATTCATCGCTTCGACATCGATGATGAACCCAAATCGCCTCAAAAGTGCACATTCAAAATAGTGTGTCGATTGCGAGTACTCCGGGATTCTCTTTTCCAGATCAGCGACGACCGGAGGGGGGATGGCCAGGCGTAACGGGAAACACGATTGGAACGCGTTACGATCCCGGACGTCGCTGATTTCGGTTACATGTGCCTCCACGAGCTTGAGTCCATATCTCTCAATTGCCCTGCTCCATTGTCGGAGAGTGTCCTCGATGCACCGAGCGGTGGACCCAATCCATTGAAGCTCGAAATGGAAGACTGTCCCCGGGTTCTGTATGATGTCATGGTGTAAGATAACAGACTCGGCCTGGTCGCTTTTCTGTGGAGCAGGGTCCGTGTCAGTACCAGGTAGGGAAGCTCAAAAAGATTCAAACTCACCTTTGCAGGGTCGACATCGATGATCATGCTCTGCGTAAGTATTATCCGTTTCCTCGTCCGCTTCGGGCTGACTCCACTCGGCTTCCCCTGGCTAGACGGATAGTGGTTTCGTCCAATCAGGCTGTCCTCGTACTGGGTGTGGCGACTCGCTTTGAACCACCCTCTCGAAGGCGTGCTCACCGTCACGTACTCCCCACTGAGTTGATAAAAGTAGTGGCTAAAAGGCATCGGTTGCCAAACTCGAACCCCAAGGCAATGCTACTCACCCGTCCAAGAACCCGTGGCGACCCGTGCAATGAATAAAGAGACCTTGCTCGAGCAGTTTCGCACCCCACTCCGTCCCCTGTTCTCTCGAGGAGACGTCCCTGAATTCCCGGACAAGCCAGGAGACGAAATCGAATCCTGTGAACGAGTCTGGGTATTTCTTTCGATGCCATCGATGCAGTTTGATGGCTACACCGTCGTCATCGCGCATCGCTTTCGCAATGGCCGGGAGAGTCATGTCCCCGATTTCTCGTTCACTCTTCATCTTCTTCTTGAGCGGACCAGCGGCGTGTATCTCGTCAAGTTGCGACACGAGCGATTCGTCCAAGATAGAAAAAGCGGGACCTAACGTCGTGGGCAGGAATCTGACAGGAGGTAGCTGTTGTCCGCGTTCATCCGGCGGCTGCCAGCGCGCCTTGGTGAATATCTCTGCGAGCTTGTCAATACCCATCAGCCGAATCTCTTCTTCGTTCATCTTCTCCCCACTGGGCCCATTCGTTACCTCAGGTGGATCGGCTGACGGTATAACGACGAATCTGGTGCGCCAATAGCGCAAGGACTCGTTGAACTGGTGTTCATAGCCCGCAACTAGCATGTCCAGCCTGTCGAAGCTCGACTTGAGCTTATCTTTTCTCACTTCGTCTGGCTTGCTCACCTGTTCCACCCATAGTTCTCTAGTCCATGCGACACGAACTTGGTCTTGAGTTCTGTGTAGCCGACACCCAACTTTGGCCAAATCAAGCACTCATAGTCAAAGGGCTGTGTTGGGGGCATCCTCCGGACATATCGACGGACCTGGATCGCTTCCCCAGTATAGGATATCAGGTGTATTTCGTTACTCATACTCAGATATACGGGCTCCTTGGTGGAGTTCAAGACTTCGGCTGCGCCACTTGGTTTGGGCGCGGTATCTTCCCCGCCCACGAACGACTTGGGACGCTGCAAAGTCGACTTTTCGTCCGATGAATTTTGGGACCGAAGCACGAATTGGAAGCCTTGGGCAAGTCGGACGGCGACCATGCCTCGCATTACAACCAGCGCCCAAGCACGGCGAACTTCGTCGACCGTGCCCTGCACATTCGGCGGCTTGACCAAGAACGAACGCATTTCTGTGGGATCCACGACAAAATCGTACGAGAAAACATCATACGAAGACTCCAATTCTGCGCTACTCGGGAAGTGCTCCACGGTAAGCGGGAGGCAAGAAGGTGTGACCATCGATTTCCACTTGACCTCGTGTTTGTATATCGGGGTGGGGAAGATATGTTCCCAGCGGCGAGCGAGCGAAGATTGTGTGTACGACACCGCAAACTGGGGACGTGAAGGGTTCGTCCGGGAACTCGACTGTGGTGAAGAGGATGATAATGGTATGTTCAGCGACGTGAGAGTGGCGCTGCGACGTTTCCCGAAGAGAGGTTCATCACGCGGTGGTGTACTCAGGGGTGAGTACCGCGACATGGAGCCACGATGAGGAATTGCTATCGGTGGTTCCTCTTCGTACGTGCGACTCAGTGTCGTCCTACCAGAGGCAGTCTGGATGATAGCCATGGGCTGGGGTGAGCGTGAGATGGATGCAGATGGTGTTACTGGTCTGTTGGGTGTGATGGGAACGCGAACAGACGGAGTGGGTGTCATTGGAGTGATGTTATGTGTCGAGGTGTTCAGCGGTGACTGTGGCTCAGATGCTAAATTACTACGGAAGGGATTGTAAAGCCAAGAAGGGGCGAGCTTCGCGAGCCGTGAGGTCGTGGAAGGTGGAGTGACATTGCCAGAGGTCGCACTAATTGAAACCGTTGTAGAGACGGAGCGACCAGACCTCACAGAGGACTGAGATGGAGAAGTACTCAATCCAGTGACCGAAGGTACAGGACCGTCCTTGTTACCTTCGGGCGGAAGTTCCAGGATGATCCGACGCGGGCTCTCCTCGATTGGCGTGATACGTGTAGAAACAATGGAGGTACGCTGGGAAGCTATGCCACGCCTTTCGCTGATGGTAGATGAGCGATAAGACGAAGGTACCACCGTGCTGCCTGCACTTGATGCAAACGAAGTCCGAGTGCTAGTCGCGGGCCTATTTTCCTTCTTGGATGCAAAGAGGTCCAAGTCTGCCTGATCCACCTCAGCTGCAGATGGAGCCCTGTCCTCATCGAATGAATCTCGAGGGGTTACCAACAAGTCTCGGAATTCGGGCAAGAAAGGAACCTCGATAGTCGAGAGGACATCATGCTCCAACAGACCGAGCATCTGTATTTCGTGCATTTTAGCCCTTGCGATGAACCTAACACGATCCAGACGTTAACCTCGCTCCCAAGAGAAATTTGCCTCAAAACTGACCTATCCCTCCGAAAGGGCAGGTCCATCTGCTTGTCCCAGAATGTCACACCAATCCAGAACGGCTCCCACCAGAAGGTCACTTTCTCCCGTGCAGTCACATCATTGGGTATCTCATCGCCACCCCATAGCGGATCCAAGTCACGAGGGCTGTTTTTCGCATCTCTATCGAACTTGGGCTCGTATCCTCGGAAGCTGAAGATAGGACTCTGATGCAACGGAGCTTTTGCAAGAGAGACGAGGTCAAGCCCGAACCCTTGATCCAGCATTCTGGTCGTCGTCAAGCGTAAGAGCTGTTTAGATACACGAAAGTATCCAGTTCCTGGCGTTATGATGATCGTCGAGATACCTGTTGACGACAAAGAGCGGTCGATGTAATGGGTCTCGTTGGGATTGAGTCCCAGGTTAAGTGCTTCAAGAATGGGGCCATCATGAGCATATGATATTTGGCCAACCAAACGCGCTTGGTGATGATGGTGCGCAAGGAGAATGTCCCGTTGAAAGGCCCAAAAGGAGTCCTTGAGGAGAAACAGAGTTGGTTTCCAGTCATTGATCACTTCCAAGTCTGTAAGGAC